>JACVVK020000005.1:0-42500 GCA_018292915.2 Batillaria attramentaria
AATTCTCTGTGGTTCCACAAATTTCCGCATTTCAGAAATCTATTTCCGCCTAGAACAAGTTAGGTTCCGTGGAAGAAAAAAAGAATCAGAATAAAAATTAAAATTGTGTGCATGTGTGACCGCTGACAAGGAGTCTTAGGACAGAGCAGTTACTGAATTAGCACATTGCCCCTGGCTAAACACAACTGCAGCTATGTGGGTGGTGGTCGCCGTATCCGCCAGTTCCATTGTCCTTTACACCTGTCAAATCACTGACCAGTGTTTTCACAAGACACCCAATCACGCGCGTGCGTGATTGGGTGTCTTGTCGATGCGTGTGAACGAGTTTCTTTGAATGCCAGTGTGTGTGTGTGAGCGAATTAAGGTGGACATTTGATAGGTATAGTGTGGTAACTAATACTATTACTAATCCTCCTTGTTTTCATGTTTCACAAAAAGAAATCGGAAACTGCCGCTGGGAATTCAGTGATTTGACACTTAGCAAATCGGCAACGCCGGGATGTCGGTGTATGTCATTCGTCATTTGGATATTTTTGTGTGTGTGTGTCATTGCCACCTTGACGGTGGGAGAAAGAGAGACTTTGATGCCGCTGGGAATTCAACCAGACTAAACGGTGATTTGACACCTAGAAAACCAGCAACACTGGTAAAGTGTACAGTGTTTGGACAGGTTATCTGTCGCTCAAATTTAGGTAAAGCCACACAGTCTTGATTACTAAAAGACTCCACAGAAACACCAAACTCTGCTACTGAGTCACATTTATAAAAAATTTATGCATACATATCCTAATTATGCCGTGATTTCTACGGTTGACATGCGCTCACGGGAAGGGGTCCGGACACCACCATGAGTGTCTGTGACTTGGGCGACCAACTCAGTTGCCAAGTGAGGCTCTACTGTAGAAAAAGTTCTATTTTGAGAGACCATTGTCATGGCTTATCTGAAGTTGAGAGTTGTCTGTATGATGCATGAGTGACCAAGCATTGTCATTGTGGGGATTGTAATTTCCCTTTTATGGGATTGAATAAAATGTCTTGTCTTGTCAACATGCTCTTTCAAGGGTTGTGTGAAATCGAATGAAGACCACAAAAACAAAGTTGTTTGATGGTATGATAAAACAAAACAAAAAAATAGCATATCTTTTCTGAATGTTTTCATCCTAGTTTGTGTGCAATTTTGCAGTCAGAGTGCATCAGATTGCACAGATTTTATTCGGGGGGGGGGGGGGGGGGGGCATGCCCCCCGGAAACCTCTAAGGTAGGGCACCTTCAGTTGGTTACAAATGATGACCAGAAGTATTTTATGTGGTTTTGTTTTTCCAGGGCTGGAAGTGGAGCTGGAAGAGGTCGACAGCAAGATGGCAGGGGTAGAGGACGACTTTTCAACCTTGCCAGGTACATTCAGAACTGTCCATTAAATTTAAAGTTGTGGTCTTGCACACTTCACCATGTGTACTAATGTTCTTGATTTCTGTGCAATGATGCCAATGTTATGCAATCTTCCTGTTTGAATTAATTTGGGCTGAGTCAAGTGAAGACCTGACCTACCAGTATTTTCATGAAGTATAATAAATTTACTGCTGCATACTATAATTCAATGCTTCCTGTGCTGTGTCCAGGAGAGCGATTGTCCCAGATGACAGCGGGGGAGCACCACCGACCAAGAGGAGAAACTTTGGTGGAGCCTTTGCCAGGTGTGTAACTGTTACTAGTGTTAGATAGATGTGCATGCATTTATTAAAACTTAGTTGAATTGAATTAAAACATTCAGTCTTCTCATAACGTCGATATTGCCCTATTAGTATTCTTACTGATAACTTTGTCTCTCATACTCTCTCTCTCTCTCCTTCTTTGTGTGAACCACTTAACTAACCTGTTGGCGTGAGCTCTCACTAGTCTCACTCTCAGTTTATGTTTGGTTTAGTGGAAAAATACAAAGAAAATGCTGCACGTTGTACCTGATGGTGTTCATTATGCTAACTGCTTTTGCTTATCGCCTTTATTGCATATTTCATGTAGACTGGGGCCGGTGCCAGCCAGGAGGAGGGAGCGAGAGGACAGTGGTGATGAGGATGAACTTCGGACAAAGGTTTGTTCTCGTGTGTGTGTGTGTGTGTGTGTGTGTGTTTCTTTATTTTCTATTTCGTCCAACAATGAAAATGGGAAATGAAAAGTGCTAGACCTGTTGAAAGCTGTTCCCACTGGACTGTTTCGACTTTCACAGAGATGAATAAGCAGGGGTAAGGGCAGGACAGTAAATTTAAGTTTATTGTCAGCACAATACGCATTAAAACTCTTGCTCCTGGAATTCGTTTACTGTATTTTTTATGTCATTGTATTTGAAGTTTGCATTGTAATTTGTGTTTTTCGTACAGCTCACTGTCCAGTCATCGGTGGTGGCTACCCCAAAAGACACACGCAGTCGGAAAGACTCTCTTGCAGAACAGAGCAGTGATAGAGAAGGCATGCAAAGGTGGGTTTTTAAAAATTTTGTTCTCTAAGTGTGAAATTGTGGGTCTGTGATGGACAGTAAATGTTTGACTAGACTGACAGTCGTGTTAGCAAGTTGTTTCACTTGTGTTCTGCTGGGTTTTTTTTTGTTTTTGTTTTTTGTTAATTTGTATCTGATTTTGTCACAACTATTTGCACTAATTGCAGTGAAGTTTGACATGATTGATGTGTATGATTAACTTTTTTTCTTACATAAACTTTAAAAAAAAAAACCCAACAATTTACAAAGTAGAAGAACGTTTGAGTCTTTTTACTGGCACACATGATCATAATGCTTGATTTTTTCCTCTCTCTCTCTCTCTACACTATACAGAAACAGGCGAATGTTTGGTTTGCTGCTGGGGACTTTGCAGAAATTCAAGACAGAAGAACAGGCTCATGGTCAAAAGGTACCAAACATGCACAAAGTTTTGTTCGTGTGTTTTTTTTTTTTTTTTTTTTTTAGTTTTACAGGAATACATCTTTAGCATCTGTTCTGACAGCAAAAGTTATTCAGCCAGTTGACATGATTAAGCTTTACTCCTTTAGATTTTTTAAGTCAGGTACCGTAGGACAGTAATTATCAGGATTGTGCTGACCCAAATTTTGCTTTGCTCTGTAGATAATGTTAGGTATTAAGGTTGTATCTGACTCTGTGAGAGAAAATGATTATGCTTGTGGTGTGCGTGCAGGCTGAGAAGCGGCGGAAGATTGAGAAAAAGCTAGAAGCTGATGCCGAGCGAGAGAAGCAGCAGTACCGGCAGGAAACACAGGAGTTGATTGAAAAGTCACAGCAGGAGCAAGCCAGAATCACTCGTCTCCAACAGAAAATGGAGTTGGTTAGCGAGGTGAGAGATCACTGATTGTGAAGATAATATTATGGTCTGCCTGCATTGACAGATTCTGCATTTTGGTCTACATGTAAATAACAACCAGCTGTTGGTGTTGGGTGTCAGAGAACAAGTGAAATGCAAAACTTGACGGTTTTTTCTTTATGTCAGTTCTGTTACCATGTTGTTTTTAATTTTACATTTCAGTTTGGGTATGTGGTGGTACATGTACTTCCACACATGAAAATGGCTGCAATATGTGTACAGCATATTACTGCGCAAAGGTTACCATTTTTCTCTGTAGGACATCAACCCCCATCATGCTACTACGGTTTGATTTTGCGTGCTTGTATTTTCTGTCTCTGAGGCAGCAGCATGAACGTACAACCAGTTACCTCTCATTTTCAGCATGAGGCACTAGTGGCAGAGACTAAGAAACTGCAAAACTTCATCTGTACTCACGCCAAACCACGCATATTTTGGCTGCCCAAGACCATGACTTCAGCTGCACAGACCAGGCTGAAGGATTCAAAGCGGGTTGTTGACAGTGAGTGAGATGTTTCTTTAATCCTTGGCATTCTGTTTGAAATTTGATTGGGTAATTGAACCGCAAGATTGAGTGGATTCTTTCTCATGGGCACCAGCTGCACATTTCATAATCTGATGTTGGAAAAACAACAAAACAAAAAAAAAACCTGTTGGTCAACTGATCAAGAAAACTGATCAAGATAGCCAAGTGTGAGTGCTTGCTTTTCTTGTCTTCCTGTATTGTCGCTATTTTCCTCAGTGTTATAAGCTGATACAGTTGTAGGTTCAGTTAGGACTGCTATGGTTCACTGAGTAACATCATCTAAAGTCATATTATTGTGCTTCAGAAATGCTGAAGGAAAAGAGCGACGCCTTGGAGAGGGAGATCAATGAGGTTATGGAGCGGGAGGAGCGCATCCGGTCTCGCCTGCGTCGAGACAGCACAGGTATGCCTGACAAAGAAAACGCAGACGATGAGCACCATTCTCGAGGAGAGAAAGAGCCGACCAAGGACACAACACGGAGCAGCCGGCACTCACGGGACAAGAAGTCGAGCCACCACGAGGCGAAGAAAAAGCAGTCGGAGATGCACTACGAGGACGAGGACGAGGAAATGGAGGAGGAGGTGGAAGGGTCACGTATCGAGCTGGGAGATCGGGAGGTGGTGGTAGCACCCAAGGGTGGAGAGGGGGAGGGGAGCAAGGGGGAGAAGAAGGGTCTGGAGGGCGGGAGTGTGAAAGAGGAGGGTGAAGTAATGGAGGTGGAGGGTGCTGACCAGGTGCCCAAGAAACTCGACGCGGGCATGGGCAGTTTTGATGACGGCAACAACACAGACGTTGACTATGACGACGACGAAGTTCACAACACCGGTGAAATGCAAAGTGCGTTCACACCTATCACAGCCATACCACTACCAGATGATACACAGGTCACAGCGAAAGCTGCAGAAAAGAAAGAAGACACTGCTGATCAGAATAAGCAGTCTGAAGCAGCCTCGCAAGAATTGGGAGAGGCAGGGAGTGGTGGTACTCAATTTAGTGGAGCATCTGAAGTGCGTGAAGAACAGTTGTACATGGAAAGGGGGCAGGAGGTGCTCAGGGCGACCGCTACCATGGCGGAGGACGAAGCTGATATGGAGGAAGACCCAGCAGACGAGTAAAATGGGCAGCACTCGGTTTGGGGGGGGGGGGGGGGGGGGCTGTGTAGGGAGGGTAGGGGGTGTGTTGGGAGGGATTCCGGTGGTCATGAATTTTAAAGTTATGTTTATGTTAAGATTTAAAGTCCATTTCACAGGCCGCCATGGTTCGTCCACAAGGAAAAGGTATGGTACCACTATGACTGTCAGCACCAACTGTGCAGTGCATCCACATACAACAGAAGCTGCAAAGTGCGTTACAGACCATTTTAGTCTCCTTGGATAGTGACTAAGTGCCATTCATTCCTGTTTGCAATCATGGTATGCCCATCAGATTCAAAAGCTGTAGTCTTTTTCAATTTCATGCTTTCCAGAATCAGATTTGTTTTCCCCCCACCTTTTAGGGGCTCTACTGTCTTGAATTATTTCCTGTTATTCCATTTCAAGAACTTGAGGTTCACCTTGCGCTGTCTGCAGAGAGAGTTCTATGGTATGTTGAAGGTTTCTGATTTGTAAACAGTGACATGGGCAAGGTACAGAAGATTCCAGTAGTGTCAAGACAAATAGCGTCAGCTTCCACCTTCGGTAAAGCTTGTGTTCAACTGTTCTGGTCCTAAGTTTTGTGCGTTTGGTAGACTGCTTAAATGTCCGTTCACACAAGAATTTTGACCAAGTTTCTTTCAATTGCTCATCATTCACCCCAGAGGCAAAGAGGATCTTGTGAGGTAAGTCTATTTCAGTGGAATTCAGAAACGCTTGTGCATGGCTGTTCAAGAGTGTACAGGAGCTGTTCATGCTTTGGGGTGTGTTTAGCAAGTCTTGATGAGATCTTTGTTGGATGGGAAAGGTGTCCAGTCATCCAGTACGTACCGTCAGTATGTCAGAATTTGTGATACTCTAATCACATAGCTCGTGAGGTAGGTGATTCGTGGGGAAAACGGAGACTAGGAAGCATTGGCTAGTTGGAAAAAGGACGTGATCTCTTTGGGAATTGCGTGGAGAGTTTAAAAAACTTGATTGCAATACACAGTGGCACCAGGTAAGTTGAATGTGGGCAGTGTTTGGTTTGAACACCCATCAAAATTCCACATTGTCATTTGTTATCATCAGTTGTATTTCATCCTGTCAACTTTGATTCGCTTAAAATCTTTATACATGTGAAAACCTGTCGTCAAATTCCAGAGCACTGATAAATTGATTTTTCAAGCATAATTCAGCAGACAGTGCACCACATGACTTCTCATCACGTTCTTTGTGTATCTGTGATTTTGTAAGATCAGTTCTTACACACTTGTTCGCACTGTTCCAGTTTCAACTTACAAGTGTTGTACATTTTTATGTTGTTTCCATAGTAATGGAAACAACATAATAGGACGGGCTAAAATTTCCACGTTCATAGGCAAGCATCTGTGGTACAAACGCACGTCACTGCCGATCTCCCGCAGAGACGATTTTGCAAGTGTAACTCTGACAATGACGTAAGAAGCGTGCGACTCCGATGCTGACGCGTATGATGTTCTGAACCCACTTCTCCTCTTCAGTGAGTGCCGTCTGTGCGGATGTGTGTGCGGCTGTGCGGCTGTGTGTGTGTGAATTGTGTCCAGGCCCGTTTCTTCGAAAATACTCAACCGAATGGCTTCAAATTTGGGGTATCCAAATATATCAAAATGTTACATTAGACGATTCAAGCGTGTGATGATTGCTTACGTGATTTGGGAGTTATCGCCCTTTTGAGACAAGTTGGTTGTCTTTCGTGTACAGGCGTAATATTTATTTAAATCACTCAATTTTTTGGCAGTAGATAGCTTGAATACGGACTCTGAACAGAGTCACTACTAGAAAATGGTCGCTCTTATAGTTTTCATGTAAACCGAGCCTGAGTTGACATTGCATGTGAACCCAGTTCAGATGCCTATTTCTCCGAAAATACTGAACCGATCGATTTCAAATTTGGGGTTTCTAAATGAATCAAGATTGTTGAATAGAAGGCCCGATCCAGGTACGATTGCACACATGATTTGCGAGTTATCGCCCTTTTCAGAAAAAGTGGCTTTCTGGCGTTTAAAGGCGTAATATTTACCTAAACCACTCCATTTTTTGGACATAGATAGCATGAATACGGACTCTCAACTAAGTGAATTTTGGAGGTTGTCGCTTTTATACTTTTGGCGTAAGCCGTACCTGATAAAAGTGCTGGTGAACACACTTTAGATCTCAAAATCGCTCCTACTATACATAGATAATGAGCCTGGGGTGCCATAAAAAATATACAAAAAAATTAGAAAAATTCACTGCAGCCGTTATCGTCAGTTGACTCGAAAATTTGTACTCACAGCACATTTCCTCTGCAAGCCACACGCCTCACAAACATCGAAGAAGAGACGCACGCGCACTGACGTAAAGTAAGTGCGTCATGTTTGATTGACGTGATGCTGTTTTTTCTTGGGGGTGTCTCGCCACTTTCTTTCGGAATTCCTCTGTTTGGAGACGTGGTGTTGTATTTTACTTATGCTATGTCGCCATCATCGTGCACTCGCAGAGATGATACGGGATACACCAGACTACAACTTACTGGAAGGCTCGAAATCTCTCCAAGGTGACGTAATCTACTGACGTTACTGCACCAGCATGTTCTGGGATGGTCTAGAAATTATTTTGCATCGAAATGCAGTATCTTTTCGCAAGAGTCTCTACAACTTGACATGTGGAAAGCGGGAATTTCAGTGGGTTTCGTTTTTGCCACTGACTCACACTCAGAAGCATAATGCAAAGATCTTGGAAACATAAAGATAGTTCACTTACCTCCCTTTGAGGGACAACGCGTAAGAGTTGTCTGCGCGCATCCCGCAGATCTACGCAGTTGTTTGACCCAACCCTACACTAGCCGCCGTAAAACATTTTAAGAAAATAAACAAAAACGAAGATGTCAGCGACTGACAGGTGGTCTCCCCCCATATATTTCGCATGTGTTTTAGGCCTATGGAAAACATAAGTACTCTCAAAGTTCCGGAGGACGAACGAAAGATCTAGTTTGGCTTTCACTGCTGTACGTAGGCTACGCAGTGCATTTCGTTCGATGTGTTCAAGTAAAACTAGTACGGAACACAGAAAGATCGAATGTGCGAGAGATCCAAAGATGGACGCATCCGCTGAATACTTCCTGCTAACTCAGCATTAATCATATCTGCGACCGACGATCCAGCAGATTCTATGTTGTGATATGGTTTTACAATGGTTAGAATGAAGTTCAGCCGGATGATTTTGTTCTGTGTGTGTGTGTGTGTGTGTGTGTGTGTGTGTGTGTGTGTGTGTGTTCTGAATTTAGATGCAGGTAGACGCTAGCACAATTTAAGTCACCGTGATTTGTAAAGTTGTCAGGGAAAAAAATTACGCTGTATCTGCGTCAGCCGCGTGTGTTTACTGTTAGTTTACACTGCATGCACACGTACCACTTGAGGTCTTTTTTTTTTTTTTTTTGACAAGAAAGCGAAAAAAAAAATGTTTGTTTTTCAACAGGAATACCAAAAGAAGTATTTCCCCGTTTATATTTGTCTGTTATTTGAACAATTCGGCGCAGAACACAATTGCATGCTTTTGTGATCGCTTTCCACTTTCTGCCATGCTGTCACTATAGGGGCCAGATCTAGGATGCGCGCTAATGCGGGCAGACAACTCTTCGCGTTGTCCCGCTATATGTCTCTCTTACGAGGGCAGGAGTGACGCGTCTTTCTGATTCCAAGGTCTTTGCATAATGTGTGTGTGTGTGTGTGTGTGTGTGTGTAGGGGGAGGGGGGGGGTGCGTGCGTGCGCGCGCAAGCGCGCGTCTAAGGCGAGAGAGAGAGAGAGAGGGTCTCTTCTCCGATACCAGTAAGCAATCGTCTGTCAGTCAGGTCTGCGGGAAGTAACTCTGTCAAAGGGGAACGACTTTATTACAAGAATTCATTCACCCATGTAGAACCTCGCATACGCCAACAAGTTGTGACGTCAACCAGCTAGGCGAGCTCACACGACCTCATGTGTTTGGGTTTTTGCAAGTGCATAGAGGCACGATAAGGGTTTTCAGTACTTTCTTTATGTCAGCATGCTTGATGTCAGAGAGCTTGCGTTCCGGCGTGTGCGCGCGGGCTGCATACATGACACAACGACTACGACTGTGACTACAGCAGGTCATTGAATGGAAACAACATATTGGGCTGGTGGCCATCTTGTATAATTATGACATGCATGTGAAATATGTGTTGCCAAGTGGTAACATAAAACTACCATCTTCATGTGTGTGTTTAGTGTGCTGGCATTAGGGTTTTTTGTTTGTTTTTTTGCCATCATAATTTTTGCACAGAATCAGTTCCTTCGTTGATGATTTTCCTAATGAGTTTTACTTCTTAGGATGTAGTGCCGATTCAAAATGTGGACAAGAATAAATAAACAAGTAAACACAGTTTTAATTCTTACTCTGTCATGTTGTCTGGAGATGGTGAATGAGATGTGCTTTGTTTCCTGTTTTGATGACAAGTAGTAAATATGAAGTAGGTATTGGTCAGTGTCATGCAGTTTGCAAACTTGCCGTACACCACTGAGTACACAAGTCATGTATGCGGTATATATATATGTCTCATCGTCTTAGTTTCATCTCTCTCTTTCTCTCTCAAACACACACACACACACACAGGTACTATTTAACAGGGCAGTGTTTATTCGTAAGTATCACAGACTGGATTTATATATTATATACATGTATGGAGTAACAGAAGGATGAATGCACACCAGCAGAAGAAACAGTAGACACCATCAAACGAAGTCAGCATTTTGCATGCATGTGTAGCACCAAATTAGCTCTTGGTAGAGCAACTAAACGAGCCCAATACAAAATATTAAGCTGAAGGAGAGGGAAATAGGGAGATAAAATGCAGATGTTCGATCCTAAACCTGAGTTCTGACCAATGGTGGTTTTTCTGGGAAGGACGGAGTTTTATAGCATGCGGCCTACCTTTAAACTTTCAAATGGTGAAGCTGCTGTTTTAGCAAGGCTGAGACACAGTCTTGAAAATGCGCACCATTTTTCCACACAGGCCTTCCTTGAGGCTGCCTGGCGGCACAACGTAACTGTCTCCTGTCCGCTCTGGACCGACCTCCGCAAGATTCTCATTACTGTCCAGCAAATCCTGCAGAGGCCATGCCGCCGCATACCTGCTCTTCCCTTGATGCACACACACAAACACACAGCGGACTTTGTCCAGTCTATCTTTCAGTACTTCATTTAACAAGGGTGTGGAGAGATGAAACATTCTAGGATGGTAATATTCTGCATGTTCTTCAAGCTGGCTGAAGGTGCTCTTGTCCTGATCTCCAGTTTCCACAGCAACCAGAAAGCCTGTATCGGAGAAAACCTCATGAAATATGAAACTGCATACCAAGAAACCTATCTAATGTGCTAGGACAAATGTCCCTTGTTCAGTTGTTGCTGAAAAAAATGAGTTTTTTTTTTTTCTTCCCCCTAAAATGAAAAACTAGAGGACTGGCAGTAAATGCAAACACAGGCGGAAGTATGCTCCCTTTTGTGGATGAGTGTGACACGTCACAGTTTGGTTACATGATGACATAGCCATGATGACAGTATTACGCCTTGTCCAGAAGTCTAGTTCTGAGAATTCACTGTCTACGTTTATCTCACCTGTGATAAGCATCCAGTGAGCTTTGTGTCCTTTCATCAAACAGGGACTGTGGTTTTTGTCTGCATCATAACTGGCCACAGGTCAAGGTTTCCAAAGTACACACAATATCAAATATTACATTTTCTTTGTATTCATACACACCACACAGCAACAAAAATTGTCAGTAAAATGCACTCACCAAGATTATTTTTTGAGAATAGCGCAGCAGAAGTATACAACGCATGCTGTCTTGTGCTATTCTCAAATCAAGTAACCCTAAAATTCCACAAGAACACTGGTCACTGTTTACAAAAGGATACGGCACCAATAACATTTCATCATTCAGCAGACATTTCAGCACATCCATGTGGTTAGCCTTGTTCAAGACTTCGGCGCTGTAAGGGCTGAGGACAGTTGATTTGGCAAGTTCACACATGGAATCCACTGGTAAAGAAATAAACACACATGTATAAGCATGGCTCTTGTAAAGGACAGGCCTACACAGCACGACACGCTTTGAGAAGTCGCTAGTGTACTGCAAAACTAGCTGGGACGTAGCATGGACATACAGTACCACAATACTATATAGAACCAGATAAATGACAGGGCAATCCTTCTGCCTCCATGTGTATCACCAGCACATTTATCATTGTCCATGTGTGACCTGTGGACATGGTCAAAGGTGAATGTGACCATCAT
This sequence comes from Batillaria attramentaria, assembly GCA_018292915.2. Classification (NCBI taxonomy): domain Eukaryota; kingdom Metazoa; phylum Mollusca; class Gastropoda; family Batillariidae; genus Batillaria; species Batillaria attramentaria. The sequence goes on from JACVVK020000005.1 coordinate 11,334, forward strand.
TACACTGACTTTGTACATGAAGTATCTGGTCATCAAAACTAGACAAGCTTCTGTAGCATCTTCAACAATAATGCATACAAACATCATACAAATATCATAACCAGATGGTGTCTTCCACCATGATGCATGTATGAATCCTAAATGGTCATGTCAGTGGTGACTTGCTACATGATGTTTGCTGTCACCATCACGATAGGTGACTGACCATTGCAATAATAATGATAACAGTGGTGATTTTTTGAGCGCCTATTCTACGAGCTCTAGGCGCTTAACAGACACACACACATATACACCAAGAACACAACAACTACAATTAGTACTCCCCCCCCCCCCCCCCCCACACACACACATATATACACACACAACTGGGACAGATTGATCAAACGCTTCATGAAAGAGATGGGTTTTTAGATGGGACTTGCAGCTGGACAGAGGAATGGGGAATGACGGAGGCAGGCAAGGGGTTCCACACTCAGGGGCCGAAACAAGAGAAGGAACGTTCACCATGTGTTTTCGAGTTTGAGTGTGGGAGACAGAATTTGCGTTTATCAACTGATAAGCGAAGGGACTGGGAGGGGGTGCACCATGGTACCAGTACAAGTACCTGAAAACATCTCGCCCTGCAAGGTGTATCCTCGACTGCGGGCCTGCTCTAGCAATGATTCAGCCGTCACTCCCTCCGCTCCAGTCAGTGGAGCTGCCATTGCTAGGGCAACAAGTCCGCATCTGCCAAGGGTTAAAAAATTCTGTACGAAATGTCCATACCATAATTACATACATGTATATGAATTCCAATACATTCATTCACAGGTGCAACATGTGAAAGGTTAACTGGGTCTATGCACTGGTCATATCATGTCATAAAATGCATGTTCAATGATGGCAAAATCAGAAAGTATTTATTACAATGGATGGTAGGAATACAGAACTCCATGCATAAGTTATTTATGAACTGGTACTGTGCGTACATGTACAGATATATTTTGGCACTGAGGCCGTTGTTTCCTCTCTTCCACCCCCTAACCATGAAATGGTTCACTTACAAAGGTCCACTCTGAATAACTGGAACCACAGGCCTGTAGAACGCCAGGTATCTGATGTCCTGTTCGTATCTCTCGCCATGTCTGTGTGTGGGAAAAACAGAAAAGGATTTAAATGAAAGGGAAATTAACACTCCTGAACTCTCAGCTAATGTAAAATTTATATCAAAATTGTGCAGGAAACGTACATATGTAACTGTATATATTCACGATGTCGGGTTTACTATGGATGCTGTCCTTCTGTTACCTTTCTATGAGATATGCCCCGCACTGGGCTAAAGCGTCAAGCACCGCCTGTCTGTAAGAGGAAGACTCTTCCAAAACTATTCCCCCTGCCTTTGCTTTCTCAGAGGAGAATAATAATGCAGGCGGCGGTGGAGCAGATGGGGGAGGCGGGGGTGGTGGTGGTGGTGCAGGTGGTGGCAAAGAAGGCATCTGAAGATCGTCTGAACAGGGAACAGACTTTTCCGCAGGAGGTGAGAAAGGCTGCTCAGAGAGGAAATAGCAGACGAATTTCCTCGGAGGGAGTAGTTCTAAGTTGCTGAACTTTGAACACGACAAATTATTCCTGTTTCATCTTACTCCTGTTAACTGACATAATTTATCCAATCTAATATGTGTTCTAAGTACAGCTATTACACAAGATTAAGAGTTTGTATCTTCAAAAGGAAAATACACTGAAATTTCTTCTACACGATAACGTTTACTCCCTTGCAAGGGGGCGCAACACAAAAAATCACTTCCGGACGCGGAAAAGTGTTTTCGGTTTCGTGTCATTTGATCTGCGAACGTAGCTGGCTATTGTTTGATCAGAGAAACGGACAAAATGAGTCGTTTATCAGGTCAGATGTAATTTATAAATGTAGTTTTCCTCCTACAAAGTTAGATTAGTTCAGTGCAGGCATACAATCGGGTGCACACCATCAATGTGTTCGCAGTTCTTTTCTTGGAAGCTCGCGAGTCTAGTCATTTCGAACGCACATAGATTTGCCAACAGAAAAATCCCCTACCTAGACTTTAGAGACAGACAGCCTTTACGCTAACTCTTAGTTTGGAAATAAGGGAAAGGAAGGGCTTGTAACATTGCATGGCAATGCACACAGGCAAGTTGCGTACCAAAGTTGCCTTGCTTTCGTTACCCTCTATGGATCATGGTGACAAGTTACATTGTACATGTATTACTATTATTTTTCCTTACCAGGGCTCCCTAAGGGTCCACTGACCCCCAGTTCAAAATTTTAGGGGGTCGTTGTACCTCCACTTTCAATTTTTAAAGGGTCAGAATCATTTCTCAAGTTTTTAGTGCATGGAATTATAAATTCAGTAAATACTGCTGAACACATAAGGGGTGTGTGTGTGTGTGTGTGTGTGTGTGTGTGTGTGTGTGCAAAACTGAATTGTATCAACTTCAAATCATATGATTAAATGAAGTGGGTACAATTCAGTTTTGTACACTGAGTTTTGCTGCTCTGTGCCGACTGATGCGACGTCTGAATCGTAGCTATGCGACGCCGAAGTGCACCCGCTGCCGGGTGAGGGCTCGAGCCCCTCCACAACTTTTCCACTGACGAAAAAGTCCATAGTCTTTTGAACTTTAACTTTTTTCACTGGCATGATTCATCACAGAGAAAGCGAATCCGATCGGTAACAAGAGCACTGGGTCTAAAATCTTTCGTCCATGGTTTCGACATCGCACGTACTGCCGGGATGTTTCACTGAGTGCGCAGAGGGAAAAGATGGGGCACGTTCACTACGCGCGAGTGGCTGTAGAAGCCGCCGATCTGCAGCAGTAGACAGTTAATGCCTGCGAGCATTAAACAGAACCAAAAACAGAACCGAACTGAACGCGGCCATTCGATCACACGCCTATGCGTACGCATGGGAGTGCAGAGGTAGTCCGTCAAGCTAAGCACAGATCGCGTTCATAATTCTTCAACATACCCCCTCGAATTTTTTTTTGGACGTAAATTTTTACTTTAGTGCGTAAATTACGCACAGACGCACAGTTTAGGGAGCCCTGCTTACAGTATAAACATTGTTTCTTTTGTCATAAACAACCCACACTGGTTTCATATTGCATGAGGCTGCTTGGTTACAATGAAGATGATTCTTGCAGTTCCAGTACCGTTTTAGAATGAAATGACCACAAATTCTGGCATGCTTGTATATAAATTATATATAATGATGATTTAAAAAAAAAAAAAAAATCTGTCACTTACTGTCTTTTGAACCATTTTACAAATGCTAAAGCAAGCAGTTGTTAAGAAGTAAGACTAACTGTAACTGTAAGAGAAATAATTTACACACCATTAAATTAACCTTAACACTCTATTGATCTATGTATAATAATAATAATAATAAATGGCATTTGTAGGGCACATTTCTTTGGAACAAACTCAATGCGCCAATCACTCACCGACACTCACGCACATTTTACAAACAGTGGACAGACATACACTGGTGAAACTGACTGTATCAATTTGTATACATACCTATTTATATTTATACTTTTTCCCCCAGATTCTGAGGAAGAGGTGGAGGAACGCCCGTCTTTTGGCCAAATGGCACAACAGTCATTTGCAGTCAAGATGGCACCCGATGCACTGAAGCGCACATTTGACACTTCTGGGATGGATCGCAGTCAGACAGAAACCACAGCTAAACGCACTCGACATCAAGATCGTGGCAGCGATAATGACGATGAAGATGATGATGATATCAGTCCATCCAAATTCATCAAAACCGCGGCAAAGTCGCAAATGCAGACAAGCTCCGTTGTTGGGAAAATGATGGTTGGTTCATAAGCTTAGTTTTGAATTATAATTAGTGTTCCTGTTACCTGTCATATGTTGTCTTTCGTAGACGCCAGCTAAACTATATATGTTGTACCATATAACTTTTGTGTTTTTTCTCATGCCTGTAGTTCTCTTAGAAGCATTACATTTGTTGTAATTTTGGAAGTCAGTGTTGAATTAAGTGGAGCTGATTTTGTAGTTTTCAGTTGAAATGAGAAACAAAATTGGCTTCCTGTTTGGATGTTCAGATCACAAAAAAACAATGAAAAGAAACCCACAAACTGTTAGTCATAAGCTCAAAGAATTTTGAATATAAAATTTAAAAAAAAAGAAGAAAAACAAATCACACACACACACACACACACACACACACACACACACACACACACACACACACACACACACACACACACACACAAAAACCCACCATGCATCTGACTGGCTGGTACACTTATTTTAGGAAAGTGGCTTTTAAACATAATCCACCTATCTCACAAGCTGTCCTGCTTCTCTAAGTAAACTTAGCCACTTTCCTAAAATAAGTGTACCAGCCTGCTAGTTTTGAGCAGTCAGTCATTCACAAATGTCTGCTACTGGATGCCAACAGGCCAAGATGGGATACACAGAAGGCACAGGTCTTGGAAAACATGGCCAAGGGAGGCAACAAATCGTGGAGACTTCAAAGCAGCGTGGGCGACGTGGTCTCGGACATGTGGTGGAAGGGTTTGAACCAGCAGATATCGAGTGGAACTTTGAAAAAGAACAGGTATGGAGCATGGTTATGTACATGCAGGTCACACCGCCAGTGTAACTCTGTCTCTGGGATTATAATAAATTTGATGCTACTATATTTTAGCATCATTCTGATGTCAACTATACTTATATACGTTTTAAAGGAAATCCTCGGCTGCACACTGAGTGACTTTTTAAAGTGATACATTTTTTCCTGTCCACTTACAGGCAACTGTTTTGCGCCTCAGCAGAGCTGGCCTGCATGTTTATTGTTATATGCAGAAATTATGTGTAATAATGCAAAGAGACATTTGAAATCAAAAGAAAAAACCCAACAACCCTGAAAGAACGAGAAAAAAACAACCCAAAACACATAGCACCTGTTTTGCACAGTGACAGTAGAATATGGCATCAAATTGAAATGGCATAATAATATTAATATTTTTACCTTGAAAAACTATTGAAGGAAAAGGGAACCAGAGTATCAGAAGGCTGAACAGGTTAACCAAAAAAAAAATAAAAAAAATAAAGTGAAGTGAAGCTTAAATGTGAACACTTTTAAGTTGTAGTTGTGGTGAACTTCCAGGGTATTTAATATGGGTCTGTATTTTCAGATTATCATGGATGAGGAAGTGGAGTGGATCCCCCCTTCAGACGGCACTGTTCCATCACTTGAAGAAATGATGCAGTGGAAAGTTATCGGTCCAGTAAGACACATGCATTGAAATCTATACGAAATGAAATTTGCTGGATGCAGACTTATTGAACTTAGTGCAGACACCTCCTTGGAACTCTATTTATATGAAATTAAATTTTCTGGATGAAGACTTAAATTACTGTACTTAGTGCAGACACCTCCTGGGAACTCTCTTTATCAATTTAGTCATCAGCGGATTTAGTTAAATGGCTTCATATCCGCAGGAACAGTAAAACGACAAACGTTCTGGCTGACTGTATTGACAGATTTTATTGATCCCGGCCATAGGCCGCTATCATGAGGGTAAACGAAACAGCAATACTGACAGTGTGATCAAACGAACGCACGAACATGTATATGAGCAACAGGGACATTTACAGCACAATAACACAAAGTACGAATAAATGGTAAAACTGGATAGATCGTGTTACACTTGCAAAAATGAGGCGCGACATTTAAAAGCGAAAAACAAGAATTTCGCTAAGCTGATTATCTTGGCCTCGCTACTGCTGACTGTAGCAGTATAGTACATTTGTCCCGAGTAAGAACAGAGTCGTGTATGACTGAATTTTTGTATGACTGATGCAGGGTTGCACATTTTCCACAGCTTCTGTAGGACAAAGTGTCCTGGAAACAGCAAAGTGATGGGAAACAGTGTCCTGGCCACTTAGTGGCAATAAAAATTTTAAGAGGACAAAATTAATGTCCGCTTGAGGTGGGAAAAATAGGACATTTGAAATTTTCATAGGTCAGTGTCCTGGGACAGACTGAAATGTGCAACCCGGCTGATGTTTGAAGCCCTGTGGTGTAAAAATAATGAAGCTGTTTTGACTTTGAGTTTCCCTTTTACCAGGTTTAGTTTAGGCACCTCCCTTAAGCTTAGTTCATTTATTTAGTCATTCACTGATTCAGTCTGGCCAAGTCTCATTGCTTTCATAAAGTACATACTTCAGAGTGGCATGACAGTAGGCTGCGAAGCTGTGAAAGTTGGCCAGAAGTTATAATTGACATCTACATGCATGTACTGTTGAGAGTATTAAGACAAATTTCCAAATTTCTAATTTCTGTAAGACAATAATTCAGCAAGACCAGCGTTAAATGACATCAGAGTTGAAATTGGGTTAAGTGTTTTTTGTTTTGTTTTTTTCTCCTTCAGAAAAAGAGAACCATTGATGATGAAACTACATACTGTAATGAGAAAGTTCTGCAGAACATACTTTCCAGCAAGGTGACCCAACTGTTTCTCTGTCTTCTATAACTACACACTGTGTGTGTGTGTGTGTGTGTGTGTGTGTGTGTGTGTGTGTGTGTGTGTGTGTGTGTGTGTGTGTTGTGGTTCGACCAACATTGACTTAGACTGTGGAAAATGGTTAAAATTTTGCTTTATTATATAGATAATCACAAAAGCAGCCTGTTTTAATATTTCAACAGGTGTGTTGCCTCCATCAGTTTGCTTTCTCTCCGCAGAAAAACGACCTGTAGTGGATATGCTCTATCGGTCTTTGGAACATCATTAAAACTCATCTGTGAAAAGTCCTCCAATCATAAGAACGTGTTTGGCATGTTTTGTAACAACCATATTCACACCTTTATCATTTGTTCATTTATCAAAATGTCATGCTGTATTTTACTTTCAGAGTGTGTTTGACATACTGGAGTCCGAAGAAATGAGGCGAGCACGCACAAGATCCAATCCTTACGAAACAATCCGGGGTGCTTTCTTTTTGAACAGGTGAACTGCGTGTAGTCTAGTATGAAAATGATCAAAATCTGTTACTGACTGTCAATAATTCATGCCAATGTAGCTTGAGATGCTAACCTTGTAATAAGTGTTGTAACTGGTCTTTGCTTGTGTGTGTGTGTGTGTGGTGGTGGTGGTGGGGGGGGGGGGGGGTCCACTCTCACTCTCAGCTTCAACCAAAGCTAGGCCTGGCATGTTTTTGTGGAAAGATTATTGTAGGTGATCAAATTTGTGTTGGTCTTTGTTTGGTTTTGTTTTTGCAACAGTCACTCATATTTATGAAATGCATACTTCTTAAGACGAAGAGTTATAATTTCAGGGCTGCAATGAAAATGGCCAACATGGACGCTGTGATGGATTTCATGTTCACAAACCCTCATGATTCACAAGGGGTAAGCTTTGACATTTTATATTGACCGTGAGGAAAAAAAAAAAGCATCTGGGGCGGTCGGTGGTCTAGTGGTTAAGAGACTTGTCACCAATGCAAGAGGTCAGGGGTTCGAGTCCCACTCGGGGCAAAGAATTTTTCCTTCTCATAAGTGGCACCGTTCATTCGGGCCGATCGTCGGGGGTTCTCTCCGGGTACTCCGGCTTCCTCCCCCTCTGCTTTGGAAATGCTCTGCCCACCAAATTTGAAAAAAATAAATGCAATTCTTAAATTCCGAAATTTAAATAGCTGAGCTGACCCTTCGCACCATGTGATTGTAATGTGTTTATGTCCAGTGTGTGAGAGAATGCGTGTGATGCACGTGAGTGTGCGTGTTGGGTTCAGTTCGCGGCGCTTTGAGCCGAGTCATGAAATTGGGTAAAGCGCCTATACGAGAGAGAGAACAAGATGGAAATTTTGGCCCTGTGTGTGCGCGCCAGCATATGTGTGTCATGCATGCATGCATGTATACCTGTGAAATGTACAATTTTTGTGTTATATATTCGAACTACCTCTTGTCTGCGACAGAGGCCAATGGTAGGCAGCAATGAACTGCTGTATTTTGCTGACATCTGTGCCGGTCCTGGTGGCTTCAGTGAGTACGTGCTATGGCGACGGAAGGGAGAGTGCAAGGGGTTCGGGATGACCCTCAAAGGACAAAACGACTTCAAGCTGGAGGATTTCTTTGCTGGGCCCAGCGAGATGTTTGAGCCACACTACGGTAAACAAGCAAAATACTTGATTAGCGCCTCAGACTATGAATTGGTATAGGCATGCACTGACTGAATCCTAGCCAAAGCAGACTGGATTTTTCCTGAGTCAGCTTTTACGCGGGGTGCATATTCTGTGGGCCTAGCTGGCAAGCTGTTGGTTTTCTTGTTGCCACACACAGCTGACACGACCCATTTCATGGGTGCAACTTTCAGACCTGCCTACCCTACGCATTGACCATAGAAAACTAAGTAATTTGGGGCTTACTACGCAACTGCACATTTAGTTGCCCCACTACGCAATTTCGTTTCCTAAATCTACATAATCAAGTTAGCAGTTAGCTTTTTGTCAAATCGGATCTGAACTTTTGCTCGCACCGATCCAGCTGTTTGAACGAGCCTCATTCAAAGTTTAACGATGTATAAACACCCGGTAGAAAGAAATTTGGCTTAAAAAAAAAAGAAAAAAAGATACTGTGGTAGTACACTGGAACCAGTCGAATCAAACAAAGAATAGAATCGTTGATTTGTAGCTTAAGCAACAAGCTGGCAAGTGGCACATTTCGGTTGGGATACGTTAGCCGGGACTACTCATTTGACCAGGAAACTACTCATTTGGTTTTTGGCACTACTCATGTCATGTTTGGTGGGTAGGCAGGTCTGAACTTTATGCATGCTCCCCTTGTTATGAAACATCTCATGATGTGGATGATTACACAGCCAGCATCGCAGGTGCTGTAGTTTCCGGTCTTGGTTAACGCCAGGTTATTTATTACAGGAATTGCAGAATGTGACCCTTTCATGCGCGCACACACACGCACGCATGCACCTGACAGCTCCTATTGTGATGGACGTAGTTTTGACTTACGTTTTCCTCCAGGTGTTGGAGGGCTTCACGGTGATGGAGACATTTTCCGCCCCGATAACCAGGAGGCCTTCATCAATTTCGTTCGCCGCAACTCAGATGGAAAAGGCGTGCACTTCGTCATGGCAGATGGGGTGAGCCTTGTTATCTACTTACTATTCATGCACTAGGTCATTTTACTGTGATGATGGTGATGGTGAGGAGAAGGAGGGGTGTGTGCGTGCTTGCATGTTTCAGGCTGGGGAGTTTTCAGTCATTTGGCAGTTTTCAGCCAAATTTCTTATCCTTTCAGCCAAAACAAATCTACATTAATTTTCAGCCAAAGAAAAGAAAGGGGAGAAAGGGCTGTGCACACAGGAATGTAACATAATACATGCAGTGCCATATCAGACAGCAGTTGAACTTCATTTTTGAAGACTCCTATGTCAGTACCAAGGCAGTATTTCACTTGTGGGAGCCAGGAGATGCTACCAAATACATTTAAAAATGCTAGAATTTTTTTTCTGAAGTGGGGCATTGCCCCGTGGTCCTCCAGCAGGGCGCTGCCTCTGAACCCCTGCCTAGGTTTCAGTCTTTTTTTTTTTTTTTTTCTTAGCAATTCCCCAGCCTGGTGTTTGTGCTGTCTTATAGGCTGCTAGAACTGTGTAAGGAAAATCTGATATAATGGCTAGAAGGTTATCACCTTCGTACCCCAGAGTTACAATTGCCATAAGGAAAATTGTTTTGATGTTGAATTTTGTGGGTTTTGTAAAAACCGTTCTTGTCCTTTTTTTGAAATTTGGGCTGCCTCTTCCCAGGGGAAGCGCTCGTTGCAGTGCAGTGCAGTACAACTGAGACTACCTAACCTAGTTTTTAATTTTGCTCGCGGGAAAGAAAGCCCGAAGACCTGTAGAGAATCCCCGGATGAGTAGCCCAGGAACCCGGAAGAATCAGCATCACATACAGGTTTTAAAATTTTGCGTTTGCAACCGCAAGGGGTCTAGAAAAATACGTATAGCAGGAAGAAAAATGCGTATGGCTGAGGTAGCATCACCACGCTGTGCAACTGATGAAGTGATCAACTGGCGCCAAACTGTCCCACCGAAAAGATCGCCAGGGCCGATTGCTATTTTTAGCTCCAATCACCAACTGTTTTAGTTTATGACACCACACTTTGACGCTGTACAGCCAATCAATGACTGCTTTACAATTTTCCCGTGCATCACCCCACCTCCACCTTCCCCCACCACCACCCACCCTCGCAGAGCAGCTGTACCCGATGACAGAAACAAAGCGAGAAGCTGATGTTAGCGACTCTGTCAGCACTCATGGGCCGTCTCAAAATGTGTACGTACATGCATGGGCCTTTGTAAAATGCGTTTGGCTGTTCCAAAATGCAACAAATATGCAAATTTTTGCAATAAACACAACCCCTGACATACCACAACTCAGCTTGGGGTTGAACCCATGCTTCGCAGTGACAGTGGTGACGGACGTTCAGTAATGCCCTTGTGCGTAATAAAGATGGAAGCACTACCTACTAGACTACTGCTCACTCCCCTGTTCAGATCGGTTATGCTGATGTTCATTGATTTATATTTGATTCGTTACAGGGTTTCTCTGTAGAGGGTCAGGAGAACATCCAGGAGATTTTGTCCAAGCAGCTGTATCTCTGTCAGTTCCTTGTGGCTGTTTCAGTGCTGAGAGAAGGTCAGTAAGCTGGACCTTTCCATAGTGTCCCTGATGACTGTTTCTGTGTAGTGTTGCTTCTTTCTCTAGTACATGTATGTGGAAGTTTGTTACAAATCTGTCAGAAGTGTCTTGGGTAATAAACGTTCACAACATGAGCTGCGTGCCATGGCCTGTAGGGATGGCTTGCTTACCCACTCTTTGTTGCTTACCCACTCTTTGTTGCACAGATAATAATAATGATGATAATGAGTATTGTATAGGCACTGTACCCAATTTCATGAATCGGCTCAAAGCGCCGTGAACTAAACCCGACACGCATGCTCACGTGAATCACACGCATTCTCTCACACACTGGACATAAACACATTACAATCATGTGGTGCGAAGGGTCAGCTCAGCTATTTGAGTTTCGGAATTTACAATTGCATTTTTTTTTCTTCAAATGATGTGGACTGAATGATCGGTGCCTCATACGAGAAGGAAAAATTCTTTGGCCTGAGTGGGACTCGAACCCGTGACCTCTCGCATTGGTGACAAGTCTCTTAACCACTAGACCACCGACACATTTTGATGTGATACTTTCTGCATCAGTGTTTGAATGGGTTCTGGGATCAGTTGATTGCATCTCAGTCACAACTGCAGGAGTGTAGATAAATGATGGTCCCCGTCCTCTGGACGACATGTACAATGTATATGCGTAGGTTAAGGATTAGGTGTAATATTGTTTTAGAAAGTGGGCCTTTCGCCTGCTCTTGATTCTGGGACAAATACATAGTTCCTGCCACCATTTAAGTCACCTCATTGATTTTTGTGTAACAACAAAGTGAAACTTTTCATGGCATTGCACTGTATGAAACCACACACACACACACACACACACACACACACACACACACACACACATGGTTTTGTCACTATTGTTTTTTTTGTGCAGAATTTTTTTTTTGGGTGGTGGTGTTTGTTCGTGTTTTAAACAGAAAGGTACTACATACTTTGTTTTAATTTCAGGTGGGCACTTTGTGTGCAAGTTGTTTGATCTGTTCACACCGTTCAGTGCTGGGCTCGTCTACCTGATGCGTCTCATATTTGACAGTGTCTGCATCTTCAAGCCTGTTACCAGCCGTCCAGCGAACTCAGAAAGGTAATCATATTGCATCTGTGGCGTTTACTTGGCACTGAGCCAACAGAGGGCCATAAGCAAAAGCGAAAAGCGAGGTGTCCTATAAAGTGTTGCTGTCACTCATTGACTAGCAGAGCTTTGGGCCATTTTGTTTCAAGTTCGCACGGCCTTGAGATGTCAGTGTATTGCATTTAGAGCTCTAGTTATCATTAACCCTTTCTGGACGAATGGCTGCATATGCGGCCCTACCGCGCACATTAATTTCAGACGAACAGCCGCATATGCAGATCGTGATTTCAAAACCCATGTGACAAGTGTAACACAGCATGTGCGAAACTGTATAGTATTGGCTCAGTTCCCATGGGTCTTATGGTCTAAGGGAAGCAACTTCCTTCACCTTACCCATGCTCTTTGTTTGAGTGTGAGCTGTTATCATAGCCTGACTATAGTTCTGTGTTCAGACTGTTCCCAAAACATGGCGGCACTCACACGCAGTTTATGCTTTGTGTTTATGATCTGTGGTTAAAATCTGGAGAAAATGTGATTTTGTTTCGTACAGCATGACTAACAACAAAGATATTAAAGTTTGAAAGTTGAAAATTTCAGCAGTAGCTGCATAAATATGTTAGTACACTAATCTGAAAATTTCAAGTCTGTATCTCGTTTTGTTATTTTTTAAATAATTTTTTTCTGAACCTCACAAATCAGCCCGTCTACAGGAGACGGCAGGGGAAAAATCGGCCTGTCTTGAATGAGTTAGGAGAGACTTTTTTTTTTAGCGTACAGGTGCACTCACAAGCAAGATTCAAGATTTTTATTTCCTTTTTCCCCTTTTGGGGTGTGGAGGAATACAATAAAAAGAACACTGCACAAAGACAACCCCCCCCCCCCCCCCAAAAAAAAAAAAAAAACAACAAAAAAAAAACAAACAAAAAAAACCCCACCCTGACAAACAAAGAAAAGAAGAAAAAAAGATACTGAGTCAAGTTTCACACACACACACACACACACACACACACACACACACACACACACAGAGTGTCAAACAGCCCCACTCGCTTCAAGAAATTTAGCAAGGTTCAGGCATACGCTTTTGGTTCTGTTTCCAATTAGCTGACACAGGTTAAAGGTGGATTTTACTTTTCGGAAACGAACAGGAATGAATTTCTCATGCTCCGACCGAACCGCGGGACACTCTAGTATTACATGGGACTCATCACCGATAACACCCATATCACGTATACTTTCTGCACAAGCGATTCGGTTCACAGCAGTTCTGAAACAAAAGTCTGCTGGGAAGCCTTGTAATTTTGGAATATGTGTATATAACAGATTTGCCATTTCAGGTACATTGTGTGTAAGGGTCTGAGGGCAAACTGCAAGCCAGTAATAGACTACATGGATGCAGTCAACCGTGACCTGTGTTCCTGCTCGTCCACGCTGTCAGAGACAGATGTCAATCACATCGTTGATCAAGATGTCATGCTCGATGATGCTGCCTTTTTCACCTACATTTACAACTCGAATGTCAAGTGAGTTGAATTGTTGGTTCAAATAACAAGTCTGTTGTGACAAATGTTCTGTTTCACAGCAGGTCAAGATTGTTGACGGTTAACATGTATTTGTTTGTTTGCTGTCTGTTCACTGTTGCTTTTACAGAAGTGGCTGTGTGTTTTCATAGCGGTTGTGTATGTGCATGTGTCTCATGTACCTTGTATTTCTGTGGTTGTGATTTCAAAACCCATGCGACAAGTGTAACATAGCATGTGCGAAACTAAATCTTGTTGGCTCAGTTCCCAAGGGTCTTATGGTCTAAGGGAAGCAACTCCCTTCACTTTACCCAAGCTCCTTGAGTGTGAGCTGTTACCATAGCGTGACTAGCTCTGTGATCAGACTGTTCCCAAAACATAGTGGCACTCGCACGCAGCTTATGCTTTGTGTTTATGATCTGTGGCTGAAATCTGGAGAAAATGTGATTTTGTTTTGTACAGCGTGCCTAACAACAAAGATATCAAAGTATATCTGTAGTGGTGTTATAGTGTTTCTTTACTGAGTTCAGTTTCGTCAGGTTATAGGTTTGTCAGTGCATAGTTTTCACATGTAGCCGCTGCCTTTCCAGTGAGTAATAACAGTTATTGTAGTTGGGTTGGTGACTAGATTTTTTCAGTGCGGGTGGGGTCTTGGCAGCGGCTGGTTGTCAGCAATTTTCCTGGTATATCTTTCCCTTTTTTTATTATTTTTTTTTTTTTAAACTCTGTGTATTCTGGTTTCTTTTCTTTTCGTTTGTCTTAATAGGCTAGGGGGTAAGCTTGGTTTGTGTCTGTGTACATTGCTTTGTTATATACACTGTAGTTTATTTCTTTGTTAAATTCTTTTGTTCTCTTTTTCTCATGGCGTTTATGTTATCATTGTGTCATGCTCGTTGAAGACTCGTTTAGCCACTGCTGCTCCTCGCCAGTCCAGTACCGGCATGTGACAGTTACCTACAGCATGCAGTGAAGTGTAGAAGAGATGTTTGACTACATCAAAGAGGGCGCAGTTTAACATTGTACGGGGATTCCTATCCACAGGAACTGACATAGGACAGATGTCCTGACTTACTGTAAAAATAACATTTGTCCTGACCGTTGTCTTCTATGGCACAGAAATGATGCGGTTTAGATCTACCTTGTTAAGAACGTAATCCGACATTTTGAAAATAAATTGGTCTGTGACTGATGTCTGACGCGGATTTGAATGTAAGCCCTGATTGTGATGTACATGTATAACCTTCTGTTTGTTTTGCAACAGGCTGGGAAAGAGACAGATTCTGAACTTGAGAAAGATACAGGCCTTCGCACAGAATGTGTAAGTGTTTCAGCATATTTTCTAAGTGCATACTCATCTGCCTGTTCATGTTTTTATGTACTGTAATGACCTTAACTGTTTCAACCGCTTTTTACACTAAAAAAATCTTGAATTTGAAGGTCTGGTAAAAAATAATGGAGTAAAAAACAAAAACAAACAAACACCCCAGTGTCAGTTTCGATGTCCTACAGTATTCACTATACAACAAGTATGCCGATGGGACTAATAACAATGCTATTTGAGACAGTATTATTCGTCAGGCATTATACTTTTCTGTCGTTCGACGGACTTCCGCCTGCTCTAGGCCAGTTTCTGCTATTTTTTTTTCCTGCCATTCCTCCCTCAAGGCAAAAAAAAAAAAAAAAAAAAGAAAAACAAAAGTGGAACAAGCTGGATAGTATCATGTATTGTTCATCCATGTTTTTTTTTGTTTTGTTTTGTTTTTTCAAGTGCTTAGGTCATTTTCTGCCATTTTTATGTAATATACTATTTACTGTTGTTTTTCTGCTGTTTCGCTCTTTTTCATTATAATACATATTGTTTTCCTCTTTTTTGGGCAGCAGGAAACACATACGTGCTTATTAGGTACACTGTAATCATTTGAAGTTGGCAGTTGATTTATTTTCAGGGATCTGTATGAGGTCAGACAGTCAGACGTGAGGAGAAAGTGCTTGGAAAAATGGCAGGTAAGTGGAGCCAGTCATGGTCCTGTAGGTGGAAGCGCCTTCTGTGTGGACATCCTAGTATCTTTATTGTAACCTCTCCAGATGATTCGAGTCAGATTGGTTGTACACACTGTATGTGCACATCCGTGTAATTATTCACATCCGAATAATGGATTGATGAATTGGACACATCTGTAGTTTAGAGTTAGATTAGCACCCCTTTTGTCGCACTGACCAGTGATTAAAACAAAAAACAAAAAATATATATATATATATATAATTCATTATTAGCGAATTAAACAAACAAACAAAAGCATCCTTTTTGTCACACTGACCATTGATTTTTTTATTATTATTATGAGCAAATTGTACAAACAAACAAACAAACAAAAAACAAGAAAAACAAACAAACATACAAGCAAACAGAAAAAAAACCAACCCTTGAATCTTAGTAGAATTCACTGTAAACTGTACACGTTTTAACTGTCTCATTTGAACACTTGGATTAATTGATACATGTATCTGTAAAGTTGTTTATTCCACTGTCAATAGTCTATCATACATTTTCAGTGGTTGTTTAGAAAGGTTTTTCGATCATTTACATCGTAAAATGTTCTTCAGCATTTTCAAATTTTCTCTTTTTTCCCCTCTCTCTCTCTCTCTCTGCTTCCAGTTTAGGAAAACAGACAGACATATTGCGTGACCTACAGCGTCACCGGTCAAGTCTACTATATATAAACTATAATGACCACTGATTCTTTGTGGCAGGTTCCAGACGAGGTCAGAGCAGCACCCACCCGCCAGGATCCCAAGGTTGTGTTTGAAACGTTGTTGAAGGTTAGTCACGTCATCAGGCACTGCTTTGCTGACAGCCAGTGTTCTTTTGTGTGAACTACAGCGTTAGAGACTGATCATCATGATGGAATGAGGGTCAGAATACGATTTTGAGAATAGCACAGCATGATCCACATTTTACACTTCTCCTGAGCTCCTCTCGAAAGTGTGTTAGGCCAAATTTCTATGGCGATGATGGCTTCTTTTTATTTTGCTCATATCCCTTGCCTCCCCTCTCATACACTACCTTTCTGTCTCAAAGTAGGCCCCGAAGGCATGAGCTTTGTAATTGTTGCAGTTGTCAGCATTTCATTATTTTGGATTTTAGTCGTGACATCCAAGTTTCTAGCTAGCAGAGCAAATGAAGCCAACAAAAATCTGTCATATTTCGTACATGCACATGTATTCTTGTTCTTTTTTTCCTTGGGTGATTCTTGGGCTTGAAGGATTGTTGCTGTTTTGTTGTTTGTTTGTTTGTTTTTGTATTTCTTTTGAATTAGGAAAGAGGAGTACACCTGCGTGTTCTTGGGTGTGTCACACATACTCTCTTCTGGGTCATAGTTCTGGGTCACACACACAGACGTATAGATCTAGACGCACCACGGTGCCGGAAAAGTGTCGCCGCCGCGCGCCATGTTGCTAGTAACTGGAAGTGCCAGCTGATTACATAGCGCGCATAGCACTGGCCAGACGCTATCAGCTGTTTACATAGCGCGCATAGCATTGGTCCGCTTTATCTTACGTCACATTTCTGATGACGTCTTTCTAAAGAACTTTGTATTTTGAAGGAGGTGTTCTATACACAGAGCCTCTGAGTGGTATCAGCAAGATGGCCGACGCGTAGCGACACTCACAAGCAGCGGTGGCAGTGTGCGGCGGTGCGTCTATCTATGTACGTCTGTGGTCACACATAGTTCTGGGTCATTTCTTGGGATGAAAAGCTCTTCTTGTATGTTTTACAAAAGAGTTCTATCAGTACGCGTGTGTGTTGTAGGGTGAGAGCCATGATTACGAGGACCACAGACCCAAAGAACTGACCAGTGAAAATCTCCATTGTATCGAGAGCGTGTATGACTACATGTGTGTGGTGTCAGGGGATGAGCACCGCAGTTTTCTGCTCAGCTGTGGGGTAGGTAATAATAATAATAATAATGAATTGTACTTATGTAGCGCAAAATTCTCACAGAGTGACTCAATGCGCGTACTCCCGCACTCATACCAACAAATACACACACACACACACACACACACACACACACACACACACACACACACACACACACACACAGAGCAGCTGAATCAGGAGGAGGTAAGTGGGCTTAGTCGAAAGCCAGCCGGAACGGATGCGTTTTCAAGTCAGACTTGAAACGATCTATGCCCGACTGGACTCTCAGGCCGGCAAGTAGGGTGTTCCAGAGGTACCTCTTCTCTTTCATCATTGCAGGACTTGCACTGTCGTTCTTTTAAAAATCAAGTGGTTAATTTTGCATTTGCATCTGCAGGAGCTTACTGATTAGAGATGGTTATTTGAAATTATAGTTTGAAAGCTGTCATGTAAGAACTTTATCCCCCCCCCCCCCCCCCACACACACACACCACCCCCACCACCTCACCTCTCCAACCACCCACCCCAACACCCGTCCGACCTCTTACCCACTCATCCACCCACACATGCATGCGCACACCATTAGAGGCTTCAAAGTTCAAGGAGAGTTCAAAAGTACCTAAAATTGGAGTAGGGCATCTCCTCCTCACCTTCTATATATTTCATCAAAACACATGATAATTGTATTAGAAACAGTAATTTGAATATATGTTCTCAATTATTGTATGCTGGCTCAGGCTTCATTCTTATGCACAGTGAGGCAATATACACAGCCATTCTTTTTTCAAGTTGCATGTCTCTGTATGTGGCATAGAAACATGACGTCAGTGCCTCTGCTTCCAGTATTGCTTCATTTGTAAGATTTCTCCAAACAGAAATCGGTGGTGTTTTGCTGGGATGGGCGGAGCCACGGGCGATGGCGAAAGTTGGAAGGGATGCGGGTGGAACTGCCGACGCAGACTTTGCTGGAAGTAGAGTTTGTTGTAGAGCTCCGGGGAGAGGTATGTGTCCAGATTTCCTGTCCTGAATGTCTTGCATATTTACATTTAACACTTAGTGGCTGATTCCATCCCATTCCACTGCTCATATAAAATTCTGTATTTCCGACAAGCTGCACTAATTTGCTTGCTGTTATTCGGTGAGTAGGTCTTCATATCTGTGCAAACTATTATTGTATGTCCTGGCTTACCAAGTGTAAGTATAGGACATTCTCCTGAATAACAAGAAAATGCAGCAAGAGAAAGAAATCGTGAACCTATCTCTGGAACAGGTGTATACCCATTTCATCCCAAACTAAAAAGCTTTTCAACGAGATGTTTTAGGACATAGCTACAATTGCATCACACACACACACACACACACACACACACACACACACATACACACACATCGCACAACGACCGCCAAAAAGAACGCAGCAGCATAGTTGCACGTAAGGTGTCTGTGACGCAGATTTCGTTACGTCACTGTGTGCGTAAAAGTATCTCTTTTCTGGAGAAACGTCACAGTCTTGTTTTCTATCACTGGTGATTGATGTCTGACGCAGAGATGAATTCCTGCACTTACAGCTACTGTTGACTTTCTGCAGGGCAAAGGCCAGAGGCGACTGACCACTGTGCACGTGATGGATGCACTTTTCCTGTGTGGAAAGGATGTGAGACACAGACACTTCCGAGAGAGGTAAGTATGCCGAGTATAGTGGGTGTTTCTTAGCATGTATGTACTGTATCGTTTCTTCGTGTCTTAGTTATACACTGTGCAAGGGAATAGTTCGATCACCTGGACAAATGTAGTTGTTACAGCTTGTTAATAATCCCTATGGCCTATATGTGTCTTGACTCTACTCAAAGGTTTTGTCAATTCATGTATGTATTTATAATAATAATAATAATGAGTACTGTATAGGCGCTTTACCCAATTTCATGAATCGGCTCAAAGCGCCGCGAACTGAACCCAACACGCACGCTCACGTAAATCGCACGCATTCTCTCACACACTGGACATAAACACATTACAATCACGTGGTGCGAAGGGTCAGCTCAGCTATTTAAATTTCGGAATTTAGAACTGCATTTATTTTTCAAATTTGGTGGGCTGAATATTTCCAAAGCATATATAAACATATAATGCATGCATATTGTACTTGTCTTTGTCATTGTATGGTGTGTATATAGTGTGAATATATATACATATATATATATATACAACCAACACCAACCCTTTGGTTTGCAGTGTGTATGTATGTAGGTGTGTATTGGATGTTGGTATGTATGTAGGTGTCAGTGCTTGTGTGTATGTATGACTGTATGTCTGACTATATGTATGTAATGTGTGTATGTATATATATATATATATGTGCACTTTTATTCATATTTATTTAGAAAACAATATTTGGTGTTGACAGTATCTGTTTTGTATGGTCGCACCTGCAGGGATGGGGAATACTAACAATGTTCCAATCAATTTATTCTAGACAAGACTGCCTTCAGAAGTTTGTGAAAGCCCTCCACAAAGAGACACGGTCGGACCTGGCGAAACTCGTCATGCCTGATGCTATCAGACTGGAAGATGCCACACACTTATTTGACAAGTAAGTGTGTGTGTGTGTGTGTGTGTGTGTGTGTGTGTGTGTGTGTGTGTGTACAATTTTTTGGGGGTTTTTTTTTGTGTTTTTGGCTGCCCGAACTCTTTTGCCAGTTCCAGTGGTGTTCCTCCCAGGTCATGGGTGGAATCCACAGAGGGCTCAGAAGCTGGGGCAATTTTTAATTAGGCATGATGATGGAGATGAGGATGATGTTAAGATGATGCTATGGAGGTCCGTGTGGTTTGGGACTGCGGGACAGGGCCGCATTCCTCGCTTTCTGTCATAAATATCCCGGCATTAACCAGGACCGGGAACTATGGCACCTGCGGTGCCGGCCGTGTAATCATCCACATATCATAATATGTGTCATACCAAGGGAAACACCCCCCAAATCGCACCCGTGAAGTGGGTGAATCTCGGCTGTGTGGCAACAGCCTCCCCACTGGGCCCATAGCACACCTGCTCTGGGTAGGAGCTGGCCCAGGTAGGAAAAATCCCGCTTGCCTCGGCTGGGACTCGAACCCGGGTCTCCTGGTCCATGGTCTGAAGTGCTAACCACTACACTACGGTGGCCAGTGCGTGTACAATGTTTATTGTGGTGAGATATCAAAATCAAATCTGCATCAGCTGCAACATGGCCAGTGCAATGTAGTTTTGATGTACACTTTGCCTGTATATGGAAGTTAGTTTGATTGTTTATCTTCATTTTCAGATTAGAAATGATGAAAGTGAAGGGGTACGCCAATCAGCTGCGCCTTTGCTTCCTCAGTCACACTGGCAACTACTTCCATCCTACAGGGATCGACCTGATCAAAACTGTCAAAGGTATGTGCTGTTTATTTTACTTGTTTCTCTCTCTCTCTCTCTCTCTCCCTCGTGATGTCATGATGATGTATCTGTATAGGTGTGAGCCTGCACTAATATGTTTCTTACTGTTTTTCATTTTACCATCAGTTTGATGTTATTCCACTTGAATTTGGAGAGAGAGAGAGAGTGTAGTAGAATGTAGCAAGGACAACATAGAAGAAAGTACGCTGTACCTAATCTTACATCCTTGAAAAATAAAGTGTCATTGTCATTGTCATTGTCTCTCTTTCTCTCTCTCTCTCTTTCTCTTTTTTGTCACCAAAACTCTTTCATTTATTTCAGCATGTGTTCTTGATCAACACATTCATACCATTACAATAATTACACAAAGAAGTCAAGGACAACATTCGACATGATGTTTTGAAATGGTCACATTACGTCAACACTGTAAAATGAATGAACCAAACTCCACAAGTCAGACAACACGGTGAAAGCAGAAAATCTTGCACTTCTGATTCCGGTACACTGTGCCACAATAGGTTTAATGGTTCAGCAAAATATTGAAAGTTTGATAAAAAAAAAAAAAACCAAAAAAAAACCCCATCAAAACATGCACCGCAGCGTGTTTGGAACAAAATGACAATGTGCGTGTAGAAGAATGAGTGTTTTTCTTTGAGGACTGCGCATTTGGTTGTTTTTACAAGCTGGCATGGGCGATATGGCAACGTGATGCTTGTCTTCTGGTAGAATTGAAGGTTGTCCATGACTTTCGTTTGAGTAGTGTAGGTTATGCAGCTCAACAGTCATCAGTATTCGTCTTCTGTCCAATGTATAAATGTGAAAATTTCCAGATTTCCCTTGCACTACTAAGTGTGGCTGGGTTTTTTTTTTGTGGTTGTTGCTGCAGAGCCGTGGTCTATGGCGCTGAGCAAGAAAGCCGGGAGGAAATACTGGTTCAACAAGAGAATGCCGAATTCCTCTACATTTGATTGCCACGCAGAGTGCATCGCAACTTTCAGGTTAGTTACGAGTCATAACTTTGGTTGACGGATGCACATGCATTAATGACATTTCTCTGGTGATTTGTACTGTTGAGTGTTTAGATCTGGGGTTTATTCTTGGTTTCTGAGGGTGATTTCAGAGATAAAAGCGGAAAAATAAATGCTCAGCCTATTTAGCCACAGAACTCTCCTACTCAGAATGAGGCATGACAAGTGTAAACAAACAAACATAAACTTTAAAGTTTAAAGTGCTCAGTGTTTGAGGAAATATTTTCTTTTCCAGAGACAGCAAGCTCAGTAGTCTGCGCTGGAACTGGTCACCAGGGGTCAAAGTTCATGATAGCCAGCAGCACATTAGCGATGCTTTGCCCTCCAGGGACGATTTCGTGCGCTACATCATGGAAAAGAAGTGAAATGGGACATAACATTCAGCAGTTCATCTTGCCTGTCTCATCAGTTCTGTGTGTGTGGAGATTTGCGCCTTCGATTCGAGTGACTTCGGGTTTTCTGAAGCCCAGGTTTGCTTTACTTGAATATACGTGCCATGCTTCTAGAAGGACACAGAAACTTTGTGAAGTGAGTGTGTGATGAACAGAATTCGTACCATGTTGTGCAGGATTTGTTTCCTTTGCTCGGCAACTGTCAATATTTGTCTTCTTTCGAACACAGAAACGAGAAAAATTCCCGTGTTACACGTAAGCAGTGTTCTCCCTTGCTAAACAGCCGTAGTGAACCGTTACTCTTGCCTGATTTCTTGCATATTGTGGTGGATGGTGGGAAGAGAAGCAGAGATACGGTAAACCTCCTGAGCTTGGTAAGAGATGTGTTTAGAATTAATATGTGGCTTGCTGTAAGCCAAGTTTTTGTGTGAGGAAACAGCATCAGCTCGGTGCATCCGCGCTAAATGTATAAGCCAATAGCGTCTGAATGAATGCCACACTGAATGTTCAGAAAGGACATAAAAATGAGCTAGTCACACATATCTCCATTTTTTTTTTTTTTTGCTAGATTATTAGACGTCCCAGTGGCTTCTGCAGATGCTGTCACTTAATAGTAATGATGATAATAATAATAATATCACATTCTTATATGGCGCAGTATCCCTGCAAGGTTAGCTCAAGGCACTCCACAGATACAGTCTAAACTACTAAAACAAAAGTATGCAACACGTACTGACACAAGACATGCGCACATGCATGCACGCACACACACACACACACACGCACGCACGCACGCACGCACGCACGCGCACAAAACCTGCCACTCCACACACACACACACACACACACACAAAACCTGCCACTCCACACACACACACACACACACACACACAAAACCTGCCACTCCACACACACACACACACACACACAAAACCTGCCACTCCACACACACACACACACACACACACACAAAACCTGCCACTCCACACACACACACACACACACACACACACACACAAAACCTGCCACTCCACACACACACACACACACACACAAAACCTGCCACTCCACACACACACACACACACAAAACCTGCCACTCCACACACACACACACACACCCACACACACACACACACACACACAAAACCTGCCACTCCACACACACACACACACACACACACACACACACACACACACACAAAACCTGCCACTCCACACACACACACACACACACACACACACACACACACACACACACACAAAACCTGCCACTCCACACACACACACACACACACACACACACACACACACACAAAACCTGCCACTCCACACACACACACACACACACACACAAAACCTGCCACTCCACCAGCAAGAAGGCTCAGAATGGGTCAAGATCTGTGGTGAATCTAGTCGTAGGACAGTCCGAACAAGAAGGTTTTCAGTTTGGCTTGGAAATCAAGCAAATCACATGCATTACTAATGCGCTGGGGCAGAGAATTCCATATTACAAGGGCTTGGTACAAGGACTTGGTGTAGGTCTCAGGTACGACAAGAAGGCGTTCGGAGCTAGAGCGAACAGACGTGGATGGTTGATAGACTTCAATGTGTATCGTTGGCTGTGTTGAAACATGGCTGATGCCATTACCAGGGATTCGTATTTCCTGTCGCTTCTGTGTAGTGGAGTAGTTCAAGGTGGTGGTGCAGTTTCCGGTGAAACTAGTGTGTACCTGTAATCCATGAACTTATTTCATGTATCAGAACAACTGTACCAGCTGACGGGATGTTTTTCCCCATAGTGTTGTATGTTTCCGCCAAGGAAAAAAAAACCCACCCAACCCCCACCTTCCTTTCACACTCACACACACACACACACACACACACACACACACACACTCGCAGACCAGTCATTCCCAAAACGGTTCACAAACATCTGCTTCAGGGTAGCCGTAGCCATGCCCAGTTTGGCAGCCATTTTGTCAGTTCTCTTATTTCAGACGTTGTTGTTGTTGTTGATGTTGATGTTTTACTTGAACAATTCTGATGCATGTTACAGATGTGTGCAGTCTTTTTCACTGTCGTTCACATGATCATTTCGGGGTCACGCTAAAGCCTGACGTCATTTGGTGCGTCAGTGTGCGACCTGTTGCTCTCGCATTAATTTCACAGGATGTCCTGTATTGCATAAAAGTTTGTTTATGCATCAGCGATTTATGTACAAAATGCCTAGCTTGGAAATGATATGCACACATTTGGTCATATACACGTATAATGATTACTATGTAATTGGTAAAATGTGTGTGTGTGTGTGTGTGTGTGTGTGTGTGTGTGTGTGTGAGAGAGAGAGAGAGAGAGCGGGGGGGGGGGGGGGGGGGGAGGAGGAGAGAAAGAGAGCAGGAGAGGATAAGTATTTCACAGAGAGTCCTTTGCTGACAGCTGAAACATATCACAAAGTCCATGTGTATTCAGTGTTTTATTCATTCTGTAGGCAATTCATAATCAGTTTAGTCATGTTTTCTTTAGTGAAGTCTCCTCCTCCCCCCTACCCCCCCCCCACCCCCATCTGACGATCTCCCCTTCACCCCCCCCCCCCCTCCCCCCTTCTGCTCTGTGTTCTTCCCATGGCAGCATTCCTATTTTGAACAGCTTTTTTCGTGTGTTTTCTGTTATTCTTCGTATGTTATTGGTTTGGTTTGGGGGAGGGGGATGGGAGTCGGGGGCTTGTTTGTTTATTTGTCTTTTCCATATATGGTAAGACAGAGGTAGAGATGTGGATTGTTGTTGTTCAGGTCAAGGACAAAGCCAAAAAATGTACCTCGGCCCGGGTTGTCCCTAACCCAGTATATACACCAGAGAGGACGCGATTTTTCGGCTTTGTCCCGAGACTGTGTTCACTGTTGGTACATGTACTTAATCTTTCGATAATCAGGCAACTTTAGAACATCACTGATTTATTTTAGGGGTGTGTGTGTGTGTGTGTGTGTGTGTGTGTGTGTGTGTGTGTTGGGGGAGGGCAGATGGCTGTGTGTCTTGGTACTGACGTTTAGACGTTGTTGTTAATTTTTATTTTGTTAATTGCTACACCACATGTACAGCCTAATCCATTTTGTAAATTGCCAGACACAGTTATCACCATGGGATAGAATTACAGTGTTTGTTCCGTGAGTTGCTGTTTGCCATTTCAAACACACTGTACAGACATTTTGCACAATTTTGTGTGTGTGTGTACATATTCGGCCCTCAGAGCATGAGTTATTGAGACTGACAAATATTTGTTCAGTGAATCGCTGTTTTCCATTTCAAACACACTGTACAGACATTTAGAATTTTTTTTGTGTGTGTAAATATTTTGTTCCTCACATCATGAGTTAATGAGGCA
Organism: Batillaria attramentaria; assembly: GCA_018292915.2. Classification (NCBI taxonomy): domain Eukaryota; kingdom Metazoa; phylum Mollusca; class Gastropoda; family Batillariidae; genus Batillaria; species Batillaria attramentaria. Next base: position 36,796 of record JACVVK020000005.1, read on the forward strand.
GATATAAACATGATCTTTTGTGTAAACACAACAGAATAAAAAGAATTAAAGATACCGGTACATGTAGTAACAACAACATTCAAATGTTTTCATGGAAAAAGAACCAGTGAAGAAAGGATGCTCGGCATATATATGTCCCCCCCCCCCCCCCCCCCAAAAAAAAAAAAAACAAAGAAAAAAAAGAAAAAAAAAAAGGAAAAAAAAAAAACACAGAAAGAAACAACAACAAAAAAAAACCCCAAAATTTAAAAGATAAGAGTCAGTGGCGCCCTGCATGCAACTGAGGTTCAAAAAGAAAACAACAACAACAACAAAAAGCAAACAAAAAACCAAGAAAAAAAAAAACCCAAATGTTTTCAACACTCTGTACATGGTTCTGAAATACGTTCGTTCTTGAGCATTTTGACTCTTGACCTCAAGATCTGCATGTGGATGTGCTTCATCGAAGCACAACTGCCCATCACATGCAGTCTTGCCAGTAAACTTCTGGCTACACTTTCTGCCAGAATGGCTGTTTTTCTTACAGGACTTCGAGGACAGACACGCACAGGTAAAACATGCTGTAGGTTTTAACTCTTTGACGACGGAGCGCAATTTCTGACACACGATTTCCTATAGGAAATCGTGTGTCAGAAATTGCGCTCCGTCGTCAAAGAGTTAACCCTGGGCCCGCATGTAAAACTCGAGGTTAATTTAACCCACGGCTACGGGCCTAACCCAGACTAGGGTAAAAGAAACCCAAAACCCAAATTAAAAAAAAAAAAAATGAAGCGAAGAAAGGAAGAAAGAAATCCTTCTATAACGGCTTAGGCACCTTAGTGGAATGGACCTGCTTCCTGATACAAAAAAATAAAAATAAAAAAAACCAAACAAAACAAAACCCCACACACAAAAAGAAAATTTATCCCTAGAGCTAGTTTAGTTCGAGGTTAGACTTTAACCCGGGGCTAAAATCCCTAACCTCGACTTTTACATGCGGGCCCAGGTCGTGCTGAGAATGGAATATTCTGGACTTCCTCTACGGCTGTTTCAGCGTAACGCAAAGTAATTCAGCAAGACTAGGGTTAAATTAAAAGTTAAAGGTGTATAAGTATGGACTCGCACAGTTCAGTTCTCAGCCTGAAATGTGAGTCCTCCGAGGACTGCAAACTGACATAGTGTAGCATGTCACAGACATCAAGTGAGCGCCGATCGCCCTGTGTTGGACCCAAAGCAAGCGACAGCAGTGCAGTTGGCTCAAAACAGCCCGGGGGAAAAGGCGCTAATTGTGCGCACGCATTTTCACGATATCATGCCTTTGTCGTCGGAATCAACCCAAGTCGATTTGAAAGCTTGGAGCAGTAGTTAGCATGTGTTTCTTTGATCCCGCCCAACCCCACCCCCAGGCAACACCCCGATTTGTCATTTGCCCACAGGGGATTGTAAGGATTCCTTCGCATTTTCCTTATGTAACATACACATTCGCCGGAAGCCGAGAGAGACAGTTTATTTATTCAGAGAGAGAGAGAGAGAGAGGGTGGGTGTTTGGGAGTTTAACGCCCTTTTCCACCACATAGAGTGATAACAAAGACGGGGCAACGATGAAAAAGCCAGCACAAATATTTGGCCCCAGCCGGGTTCGAACTCACGACCCGAGCATTAAAAGTCCAATGCTCTACCATTCGACCACCCCGGCTCCCAGAGAGAGAGAGAGAGAGAGAGAGATATCAAATCTTCTTTGGCCAACATGGACGACAACGAAGAGCACTGTTGGATGTTGGGAGGAATTCGGCGTAGCGGTATACCTCCGCCAACATGGACGACAACGAAGAACATTGTTGGATGTTCGACGTAGCGGTTTACCTCCGCCATCTTAACTTGTCCACGTCACCTGTCAGGCCAGAGTGGTGAGCTGGCAAAGACGTGTACGCCAGTGTACTCTCAGCTTTTAGTCGTCCTGACCAAAGAGCTCCCGGAAGGAGATGCGGTAGTGGTGGTAGCAGACGAAGTAGACTATGGGGTTGATGGCAGGGAATATTTTGGTCATCATGGTGGGCAGCACGCTGGTGGAGGGAGGGATGTGCACGTCGAAGTTGGACAACATGGACATGATCCCGTACGGCGACCAGCAGATGAGGAACACCACCAGCGTCATCACCACGATCTGGGGAAACAGCAGAATCAGAATCAGGCTGGGGAAGTTTCAGTCATTTGGCAATTTGTAGCCAAATTTACTATTCTTTCAGCAAAAACAAACAAACAAACAAAAAACAACAACAAGATGACCAGTGAGAGCATATGTATGTATGTTTTTGTGTACCCATATTTAAAAAACGAGAAAAACAACAACAACAACAACAACAAGAAGTTTCAGCCAAACGAAAGGAAGGGGGGTGGGGGGTGGGAGCGTGCACACAGTTATGTACGGATACAAATGCCATAATTATGGGACAGTCCAACTTCAGTTTTGAAGGCTTGAATGTCAGTATTTTACTTTTTGATGCCAAGGGAGGCTGCTAAATGCCTTTAAAAATGCTAAAATTTGTTTTCTTAAGTGGGGCATTGCCCCCTTGGTCCCCCAGCAGGGCACTGCCTCTGCACCCTGGTCTAGGTTTTAGTCTCCCCCCCCCCCCCCTCAATTCCTCAGCCTGCAGAATGTAGTTGTTGTCATGATAAACACAGGAGTTCCATCTTCTAACATATCGCAGAAAAAAAGGGGTGATCTCATACAAGAATAATATTAATGAGGATTTGTCTGGCGCCCAACCTCCTGCTGGAGCTCTGGGCGCCTCACGATAGTCGAGTGGCAATGCATACACATGAGAGACGTATGAAATACATATAGCAGAGTACTAAGGGTCGTTCGCCCCTTTGACAACCTATGAGCAGATTTTGATAAGAGTAGGTTTGGAAGACTTAGTAGTATAGGCATCTGGCAACGCTATGTAGTATGTGTCATCTCCAGGTAAAATTTAAGTTCTGAGTAAAAATAAAGAAGAAGAAAAATCGATTCCTTGAAAGTGCAAAAAAATTGTTAATAATTATGTGTTTATACTGTTTGACCTACTGCATGAAGATACGCACACCATCTTTAAATTTCGACGCAAGTAGTGAAGCTGGAGATTATTTTTCTCATTTGAACCTCTGTATTTAGACACTCTAATAGTCGGTAAACTTACCTTAAAGTGTGGGTACGTAATTTTTTTCCCGAAAGAAAATTGATAATCCTTTTTTCCCCTTTAGTAGATTTTGTTCCTTAGGTTTTGTTGTTGGTGGTGGTGGTTTGTTTAAGGGGTGTTGGTTCATGTTGTTTGTTATTTTTGTTGTTCTGTTTCGTTTTGTTGCTGGTGTTGTTGTTAGTTGTTGTTGTTTTGTTTGTTTGTTTTTTTGTGTGTGTGTGTGTTTTTTTTTTTTTTTTTTTTTGGGGGGGGGGGGGGGGTGGTTGTTGTAGTTGTGTTCGTTTCTTTTCTCCCTTTTTGGGTTTTAGGGGGATGTGTTTCTACTGAATTATTTCTTTTCATGAATAGAAGCTAAGCAAATCGTCTGATACATTTACCTTCCTTCGTTTATCGGCAGACTGACTACACAAATTAACAGTACACTTTCTGTTCTACACGTCTGGGTTACTTTGTTCACCGCTGTGAAAAGGCCACCGACCTCTGACTAAAAGCATCTTTCAAGCTTAGTTTCTCGTTCTTAGCTGGGTCGTGTTATCGAACGGCAGCCGGGGAGCGGTGAGAGTGAAAAGGCTGCAAATAACCAGGGTATTACCACTGTACAGTCGCCATCAACGTGAAAGCCATCAGTGACGGATGAAGATGCCATTAATCACCGTACAAAGATGAAAGTGGAATGAACTCTCTGTGTGTGTGTGTGTGTGTGTGTGTGTGTGTGTGTGTGTGTGTGTGTGTGGAACGAAAGGAACAGAAAACAACAAGCTGATTAGAAATCATCGACTGACTGACAGAACACGGCCATTGTTCCCCGCTGCAGTTTTCCACATAGAGTTTACATGATTAGTTCGAGTGGTTTACTACGAAAGAAACCACGAGATGTTTCAATTTTTTTTATTTTATTTTATTTTATTATTTATTTAATTTTTTTGCGGGGGGGTGGGGGGGGGGGGGGGGGAGTGGGGGGGGGGTAGTTACCGAGCCTCCGCCGTTTATACCACGAGCATTCAAACTATTACCATCTAGTAGCATACATTTTTTGCGACATTTTATTTTTCTGGTAGGGTGACTTGTGACGTATGTGCCTCCCCCCCTCTCCCCCCTTTCTCCCTTCAAAATTCTGCCCACTGAGAGAATATCAGTGCGTAGAGCAGTTGAAAATGCTTGTAGTTAAGAAGAATATCATTCAGAGCATGTGCTCATGTACTGGTATTCAAAAGTGTACTCGCAAATACTTCGCAGAGATTTTTCCGCGCGATCATTTTTTTACGTGATTCAGGCAAAATAAAATTTCACCCCCCAAAAGTAACCAATATAACTATGCACCGGCCGTGACGTATGAGTTCCAAACGTTTGAAACGGCGCACTCTCGGTGCGTCTTTGGCTGATGATGTTACTAAAGTGTGTTTTTTGGACGGTGAACTCTTAACCCACTGAGTGGGTTATGAAAAGTCACATCTCACACTTTCACTCTCTGTTTCCTGACGACGTAAAGCACACGTAGTTAACTCACTGGAAATTTGCACTGGCGAGTGGTATAACGGAACGTAACGGTCGTCAGAATTTGTGTGGTGTCTCGCGTGTTCACATGTGAGAATGACGCGGGGGGGGGGGGGGGGGGGGTGCAAGCTATACTGATTCACGTCGTCTGATTATCAGGATAAGCTGCCCTAGCGCAACCCTGTACCCGGGGCCGACGCTACTCTAGGCCCCTGCGATGACGGCCAAGTCGGGCTAACCGAGACCGAGCCGAGATAAGTAATAGCTAAGAAGGAAAAAACTTGAAATTAAGATACTCGGTGACAACGAAAGTGGACAGCTGCGAACAACTTTAAGGCCCCCGTGGTATTTCACAGTGTGCACAGAAGCGAGGAATTCTGTCAAATTCACCGGCACAGTGAATTTTCAGCATGTCTCGGAGATTATTGTGCGCGGGAATTATTTCCCTTGAAAAAAAGGGCAGATTTTTCCCCCCAGGGGCTTGGAGTAGCGTCGGCCCCGGGTACAGGGTTAGCCCTAGCGTGGATAATGACGGTGGCCGGCTTACCGGTGTCCTGGCGGGATGGCCACTACACAATCATTTCCAGGATTTTTTATTGTCCTATTACAACGGGAACAGCAATTACTTCCAGACTCATCTCTCTCTCTCTCTCTCTCTCCCCCTGTCCCTCTCTCTCTCTCTCTATCTCTCTACCCCTGTCCCTCTCTCTCTCTCTCTCTCTCACGAACCTGTCTGATTGTAGTGTTGATATGTTGTGTGTTTAGTGAAGGTGTACTGCATTGTTTGTATGTGACTGTATTGTTCCAATGTTTTTCTTTTCTTTTCCTTGTAAGGCGGTGTGAGCTCCCTGCGAGAAAGAGCGCTATATAAGTATCAATTATTACTATTCTTAATTATTACACACACACACACACACGCACACACACACACACACACACACACACACACACACACACACACACACACACACACACACACACACACACCCGACATGGTCAAGTTAAACGTGTCCTATCACAGTTCGAGCATATTTTATCTAGTATTCCGACACA
>JACVVK020000005.1:47500-50000 GCA_018292915.2 Batillaria attramentaria
GACTGGATAGCCAGTCACGGATTCGATGAGGGAGGCAGTCACTATGGCAAGCACGTAAAGGTTGACCGCTGGGCGGCGCCACACACCCTTCTGAAACATGGCCAGCACCAGACTCAGGTTGCCCAGCAACCCCAGCACACCTGAAATGACAACGAACGGGTTGGAAGATTACTTGTTTTTTACGGTTGTAGTAACAACAACAACAACAACAACAACAACAACGACGACAAAATCTCCTGTTTTCTAGAAAAAAGCTGGTGAGAAGTCGGCTTTAGCGCCTTGTCAAGCTTTGTTGTTGTTGTTGTTGATGATGATGTTGTTGTTGTTACTGTTAGTTTCCCAATACACAAAACCGATTAAGATTCGAACCTTTCACCATAAAGATATCGGTGGGTGCTCGTGTTTTTGTTGGCGTCCTCTGACACACAAAAATACTAAATCTCAGCAGTCTTATGTTGATCATCTGCCCCCAACTGTTATGGGCATAAGAAATTAAAAAAAAATAAAACATAAATAAAACAACTAATCAACTATCCAGCAAGGAAACCAAACCACGAACCAAACACTCAAACACCCACCGAAACAAAACAAAACAAGTGAACAAACACGCAAACACACAAAAGCTAAAAGTCACGTTTTCGTGGGTCAGACAAGGTTCCTCATGTCTGATTGAATGGGATTGAGTCATGCAAAAAGCTTGACGCGTCTTTTGTCTACATATACGTAGGACGTTGTTCACCAACAAGACACATCATTATCAATCCTAGCCCTAAACAGACGGAAAAAGCCACATTGTAGTCCTGGTGACAAACGGCTGGTGTGAGTGCTCCGTTGTTTGTGGCTCGTGTAATAATGTTGCCTAGCAACCACGCTGTTCACATACACGCTTGGGCAGGTCTCTCACACAGCTTTCCACTTTGGGCAGCTCTCTCTCTCTCTCTCTGCGTCTAATTTCTCATTTAGATTCTCTGTGTTAGATTATCTGCATGTTCGGGAAAGCGTGGAGAACATAGTTGAGGTAGATTTTCTTTGTTTGTCGTTTCCGAAGTCTAACTCTAAGCTGTGTTACTTTGGTCTTTCGTTGTGAGCTGTGTAGGGCATTTCGTTTTGCAGAGCTGTGTAAGGCATTTCGTTTTAGAGAGTTCTCTCTCTGATTTAAAACAAACCTTTCCAAACAGCTAGGCCATCGGATTATGAAGTATTGATCTCTGTATATATATACAATATTGACTGGTGTATATTGTTTAGAGTGACTGGAGGTTACTGGTCATCAGTAATTATGCTTGATTACTTCCACTTACCCGTCAAGGGCCATTACTCACGAACGTTACATGTGTGGGCTTCTATTACATCATTTCATACCCTCTAGACAGGGTGTGCAAAACATGTATGCTGTGTGTGTGTGTGTGTGTGTGTGTGTGTGTGTGTGTGTGTGTGTGTGTGTGTGTGTGTGTGGTGGAAAAGGACGTTAAACTCCCCCCCCACACACACACACACCAACTCCCCCCCCTTTCATCATCATCATTATCATCGTCATCATCACCTCTCTGTTCAAACGCTGGTTGTAATTTGGTTTATTTCTTGCTTATAGTATGCAGTTGTTTGGTTGGTATGTGATATTTCATTTAACAATTCAGTGGAACCTCTTCCTGCGAATCGCCTTTCTCGCTCAGCAGTTTAACAGCCAGCAGAAATGTTCACATTCTGTAAGCTGGTGGATTGGTTGGTTGACTGCGGTACTACATGGTTGTTATAATCTGGTTGATTGGTTGGTTGAATGCGATACTACATGGTTGTTACCCAACCACTTTTGATTAAAAAAAAAAAAAAAAGTGAGCTTCTTCAATTAATGTAATTGGCTTCTTGAAACCGACCACACATCTAAGCTGGCTGACTGTATCAATTAAATCTTAGCACAAAACTTCTACAGTATCAACAGGAAATGTTTCTGTTCCAGCCGCCTATTGGCAATTAAACTTGAGCTGTATCAAATTTGTAATCAGACACCTCTAATTTACACCTTCCTGACCACTTTTAATTTACTTTGCACGCTGGGAAAACTGCACGAAAAAGAAAAGATATTCCGGAGGTTTCTTAATTACTTAGTTCTCTTCGTGCCATCTGGCCTGACTGAGCTGTCTTCTCCAGAGTCCCCAAGGTCAGTTTGTTTTCCTTCAGGTCCTTGTCCGTCCATTGACCGCTTAATTAATTTACAAGGGTTCCGGAGGTAGGTGGTTTGAAATATAGAAAGTTGTGTCGGGTTAATTGTCTCCTTTCTTTGGATTTCTACAGTGTCTCAGATGTTTTCATTATTTCACTTGCGAGAGAATAATCACAAAGTTACCGGATATTAAAGTAATCGGATCCGAGCTGATAGTGGCAAAACAAATACTAAGGCCAACGACACCCCGTAGTGTAGGTGTCAGTACTTCGGACCATGGACCGGGAGGCCCGGATTCGAGTCCCAGCCGAGGCAAGCGGGATTTTTCCTACCTAGGTC
>JACVVK020000005.1:52500-80000 GCA_018292915.2 Batillaria attramentaria
ATAGAATTTCAACTACTTAGTCTCACGAATCAGTCATACATGAAAGTGCAGCACCACAGGACACGCAATATTCTGTGTACGGTGAATACAAAATGGAGAGCTTTGGTAAGAACGTGTGATGACGAGATTATGATATTTGGTAACTATTTCCATGCAGAGAGAATGGTAAAACTAATAATAAGGGGTTTTTACACGATGATTTTTTTCAGATTCCCCCCCGCGGTAGATGTGTGTGTGTGCGTGCCTGCGTGTGCGCGCGCGCGCGCGTGTGTGTGTGTGTGGTGTGTGTGTGTGTGTGTGTGTGTGTGTGTGTGTGTGTGTGTGTGTGTGTGTGTGTGTGTGAAAGAGAGAGAGAGAGAGAGAGAGACAGACAGACAGACAGACAGACGTTAGACTTACAATTATCTTAAATTATGCATAATTGATTTTATGCTATTAATTCTGAAGTCTTGCCAAGTCTTGTTGGTTGTTGTTTATGTTGTTTATGTAATGTCGTGTATTTCGGGCAAAAGCAATTTCCTTTCATACTGCACCACCGCAAACGCCTCAAAATGATTAAAGCAGCCAGAGTATTTTAATGTCACATGCAGAGAGAGAGAGAGAGAGAGAGAGAATCTATTTCCGCAAACGTACTCTAATAAGCTCGGTTTTGTTCGGAAGTGGAAAATAAGCTTTACTGATTCTTTCAGGCACGCAGTCCCTAAAAATGACATCTCCAGAACCTGATCCAATTTGCATGGCCGCGGCGTGACACGCAAAATTCTCTCCCTCCCAAGAACGCCTCAAGGGCAGCGTAGGTACTGGGCACCGCTCTTGGAATATCCCCGAGGCTTAGGGTTCGCGACCAAACAACAACAAACTTGGTGCGTTCTCATGAAGTATTATTCGGAGTCAGTTGTATCCTTTTCTTATATAAACGTTCGTCCAGCCACTGTAAAGATATGTAGGCCTAGGTGTTTTTTTAAAAAAAAAAATTGTGTTGTTTTGTTTTTGTTTTCCTATGGAGCGAACCCAGGACCTCGATGAGAAAAAGAGAGGGTAGCCCGGCCGGGCAAGGACAGACAGTTGTGTGTGTGTGTGTGTGTGTGTGTGTGTGTGTGTGTGTGTGTGTGTGTGTGTGTGTGTGTGTGTGTGTGTGTGTGTGTGTGTGTGTGTGTGTTGGGAACGGCTCGGAGCAGTTTCTACAAATGCAAGATGTTATACCCGTTTGTTTTTGGTACATTTCTTGCTTCACGAGAGATCAGCTCTTCCTCAACAACGTTTTCAAAGCCGGAGTACCAGGAGAGAACTATCCGCCCGGACGAAAGGTGCCACTAACTAAAGAGAAAAAAACATGATGCTCCAAGCGAGACACGCTTCCCCTCCCCACCCCACCCCCCTTCCGCTACCCTCCCCCCCACCCCACCCCCTTCCGCTACCCCCCCCCACCCCACCACCACCACACCTCCACACACCTCTTTTTAATTTTTTTTTATAGAAATGTTCACCCCAGTTCTCAGCCCGAAACAGCCCGAAAATTCCACTCAAAGCTGAGGTTACCTACGTGCCGGACGCCAGATTGCACGTGATTTTTCGCTCGGCTGAGTCCTAAACTGAGAGCAAAAGTACAGTTCTATAAAACACATTACAGATACGTGGACCGATTAATCAGCTCGGCTAGTCAAGTTTCGGTATTTAGAATTGCATCTCTGCCAATCCCCCCCCCCCATCCCCGCCCAACCCCCCTACTAGCAGTCTGATCATTTCGAAATCAGACGGAGAGGAAGCTCACGGGGGATAACCACGTGACCTGAAAGATTACGAGGTGTCCGTGATTTCCGATGAGTAAGCACTGAGGCAACACAGATGCAGATTTCAAAGAAAACGCTACATTAAACATACCGCTGGGTATGACACCCTAGAAATACTTTAAAATAATTATTCACCAAAAAATTTCACAAAAAAAAATCCAGAAGCCAAAGACTCATGTGTAGAGTAAATTTCAACAAATTCCAATATTCCGGTGTTTTTTGCAATGCTAGCAGCGATCACATACCCCCTGAAAGGACGTTAAAACCCCAAACACCCACCCACCCACATATCCCCTCATTCCTCTGTCGTCTGCTAGGTCTTGTGCCAGCCGTACATAAATGCAAATAGTCCACAAGCCAGGCTATCTTTCCCCTGTTTTTACTATTACCTGGCACGGAACACGTTTACAAAGTCAACAAAAAGCCCCAGATTGCCCTTTTTTCAGCACACAAATTTAAAAAGGGGCAAACATTCTCTATTATATTTAGCGAAATTGGAAGATAGTGTTCTGTAACCTTAATTACCGTGACCACGGGCGTGCGTGGGCGTGCGGGAGTTTAACGTCCTTTTCCACCACGTAAGGGTGATATCAAAGACGGGGCAACGAGAAAAAGGCCAGCACAAATATTTGCCCCCAGCCGGGATTCGAACTCACGACCCGAGGATTGAAAGTCCAACGCTCTACCATTCGGCCACCCCAGCTCCCCTTACCGTGACCACGGTGGATAAGGTCCCTTGCGTCACGTGACTTGAGAATGCCCGATGAGTCGCTAATGCACGATGACAGTAAACTAACTGGTTTGAAAAACTTTCGAAGCTCTACGACTGTTTGCCACATAGAAGGACGTTTTGTTTGGCCATTGCGACCGTTTTCCTGACTTTGCAGTTTCTAGAATGAGAGACACACGACTTTCTTTGAGCCTACGGTCCATATTTTTGAACAGATTGGGACTCCAAAAATAGCAACCAATCAGCGCCGTCTAACTGTTTTTTTGTTTGTTTTTTTTTTAGTTCGCAACCAAAATAACGTCGTCTGCTCAATACACGGTACAACTTCTAGAAACAACTTATACTCTGGCCAGAGTCACCATAATGGTCTCAGATGCTATACAGTGACCTAAGTGACTGATTCTGATACACGGAGTCAGCGCAATGGATGGAAATATTTCCAGATGCTGATGACACTGACGTGTGCCTGACATGCGTATTGAGTCATAAAACAGCCGCGATCGGAATGAACGCACACTGCACTCCAGTACATCAATGATACCGATAATAAAGCAGCATATCCTTGTGGGTTTCTGACAGTGATACGGCTTGATCTAAGTCGACCTAAGAGGCTTGTTTGTAACAATGGTGCAAATAGTTTATAACCTTAGAGCAGGGAGTGCAAGTGTCCTATGTTAGAATTACGAGGGGCGGATGTGAGTCAGCCGGTGTAATCATGAACAGAGATCACATACTCAATATCTTTGATCTGACAGGAAGATTTTTTTTTTTCGCCGTTAAAAATAAAAACAGAGAAAATTTATGTTGAAGAAACTTTCATGACTCTTGTTGGGACATCTGAATTGTTTTTCCTTTTTTTATATAAAACACCCGGATCGTGCGTTCAATTCTTTGTGTGGTTGTTTATTTGTTTACATATTTTGGTTCTGTTTGTTTGTTCTTTCGTTTGTTTGTTTGTTTTCAGTTCCAGAATATCTTATCTACGTGTAGAGATAGATTTAGCCAGCTGTATTCAATCTCTCTCTCTCTCTCTCTCTCTCTCTCTCTCTGTGTGTGTGTGTGTGTGTGTGTGTGTGTGTGTGTGTGTGTGTGTGTGTGTGTGTGTGTGTGTGTGTGTGTGTGTGTGTGTTCGTTCGATGTGAGTGTGTCTTATTCTGTTCTTTTTTTCCACTCAATTTATACATTTCTACTTTTGCTTTCTTTTAATTTTTTCTTCTTCCATGCCATTTCTTCCTTTAATTCTATTCTTTTAATGATTGAAAATACATTGCAACGCGACCTCAAGCATGCTTGAATTCTTTTCAAAAGAATTGAAAAGGTAAACAGGAGCCATTTCAACGGGTATGCAAATTTATACTCATCGCCTTGAAGTGACTGTGAACATTGATCAAATGCACTAAAAACGACAGTTTAATTTGTTTGCCGCGGCAATGCTCAGGACAAGGCGGAAAATGAACATGAGGGAGAGAGAGAAAAAAAAAGAGAAGCTCACGGGGGATAACCACGTGACATGAAGGACTACGAAGTGTCCGTGATTTCCAATGAGAAAGCACTGGAAACATACCGCTGGGTATGACACCCTAGAAATGCTTTAAAATTCACAAAAAATCCAGCAGCCAAATACTCATGTGTAGAGTAAATTTCAACAAATTCCAGAAATATAGAATATAGAAAAAAAAAAGTCATAGCTAAATGAGCGAGAGAAACAAATTGTGTTATTGAAGGGAAGGGACATCTTCGTTTCTCAATTTTATTAAAACCATTTGGTTTCTCTTATCCCCTTTTTCAGTTTGGAGCAGATTGCTTCTCTTCTTCTTAGTTCCAGTTATTCCTGATACCACAGTACTGCCCGTTAAAAAAAAGCGATGAGGTTATGCCTCTAAGTGTCTAGATTACTTCAGTGTTTTATTTAGAGGCAGAAAGGTTTAAAGAAGAACAAAAAAGAAAGAAAGAAAGAAAGAAAACAAAACAAAGCCCCCCCCCCAAAAAAAACAACAACAACAAAAAAAAAAACAACAACCAAAAAACACCACCACCACCACCAACAAAAAACCCCACAATAACAAACCAAACCAAAACAAACAAACAAAAAAACCCCTAAAAAAAACCGACAAAAAAACAAAATAAAAAACAACAACAACAACAAAAAACACCCAATAACAGCAACAATACCACAAGATTTCAATCCCCACTGCCTCGCTACGACTACAGTCGTAACAGTCAGTAGTATGCGAAATCTTCACTGTGTTCCACCGTTGCTAGTCACACTGCCTCGCTATGACTATAGTCGTAACAGCAGTATGCGATATCTTCACTGTGAGCCAGCGTTGCTACTCGTTACCAGGTTTTCTTCGAGTGATCTCCCTAAGAAACGCTTACTCGTTTGGTTCGTTACCGTTGTGAGCGTTTTTCTATGCGGTTTTTTTTTTTTTTTTGCGGTAAGGCTTCGCTAAGTCCTAACAGGGCTTCACATCTCGTCTATTGTTTTTGAACTTCGACGTGAGTTCTGTGTTCGGTATTGAGCTGGCATGCCATTCCCGGAGGGAATCAGTATCTTATCGCATGATACTGAATCGACAAACACGATTGTTAAAAGCGTCTATACTTTATTCACTCTTTTTAATTTAAATCAGCGGCATGAGAGGACCTCGAGGAATGGCATCCTGCGCTTACCATTACCCCGTATTGACTTATTCAAAACAAGCCTTTCCTTCGCTGGAGCATAACAATGGAATTCTCTCCCTTTACACCTGAAACTAAATATATCTACTTCTACGTTTAAGCGTGCACTCAAACAGTACCTGATGGATCGCATGTAACGTACGTTACGCGGCAACCTGTTATTTTGATTTTCTATTTTACATCAATTCAGTATTATATCAGTGATTTTTGTTTACAAAGGTCGTACGTGTGTGTGAATGCTTTTTGACCTAATGGACGATTTTCTCTATGGTTTTGTTTCTTGTAGTTTAGTGCATAATACCTTTTATATTTTGCTCCTTTTTTTCTCCGTAGTAGATAGTCTCTGTAGTATTAGCAACGGCAAGTTTGCAAACTGGCGAATTTCTGTCAAAACTTTTACCGTTGATAAATAACGTTTCATCATCATCATCATCACTGATGAAATGATTTCACTTATTTACGTATAAATGTTGTTGATTTTTTTTTAAAGATGACTTTCCCTGAATGATTTTCAAGATTCTGTATATTCATTGTTTTCATGTTTTAGGACGAACAAAAAATAATTTATAAAAAAATTATTTTAACAGAAAACAAAATTGTCTTGAACGGAAATGAACAGAATTGATTGATTTGAAAAAAAAAAATGTTCTACTTACAACATATTGCATTGCAGACAGCGATGGCCTGAACTGAAATGAGGAATTTAACGTCCTTTTCCACCACGTAAGGGTGATATCAAAGACGGAGCAACGACAAAAAGGCCAGAACTAATATTTGGCCCCAGCCGGGATTCGAACTCACGACCCGAGCATTGAAAGTCCAACGCTCTGCCATTCCGCTATCCCGGATCCCAGAGCAGAAATGAAGGGAAAATCTCATCTATTTACAGCAACTGACCAAGTATATGGCGATGGTCCGAACTGAACTGAAGTAAATTGAACTGAATTGAATTGAACTGAAAATCTGTTTTACTCACAGCATATGACCATGTAGACAGCGATAGCCGTGTAAGAAGCACCGGGTAGAGGACCCTCATCGTACATGCCGCCTCCTGTGTCTGTCCCTCCGGTTGTGTTGTCCGTGAGGTCTGCGACGCTTGCCCCTCCCTCAGTACCTGCGTCCGACACTACAGGTGCCAACGTGGGGTCCACATTCCCCTCAGCCATCGCGGTTCACCTCCTCTGAGCCACGCGTTCCTTATCACTAAGTTGTCCAGAGCCTGTCTGCGACTGGTAGATATATGCCTTTTCCGCTTGCAGGGGGTCGAGGTTTGCCAGCCTGTGGTGGTCCTTTTGGTCTTCCCCCGGGGTCTCGCTTCCTGCACGCAGTGTGCGGCACGCGCGCGGGGGATGTGAGAAACTAGGTGAGAGAAAAAGAGACAGGGAGGCTGGGCTCTCAGCGCGAACTGACTATAGATGTACGAGCTGTTGTCGCTGCCGAGGAGAGTTGGCGGTTGTGATGCTGTGTCGATGTTTTACTTACAGCATTTTGCCGGTATTGAGCGGGTATACATGCATAATTATTTCTATTATCGACTTTGCTTGCTTGTCCGTTAATTTGACAGGTGGTTTTATACAGATTACTACTAAGGTCGTTCCATTGTGATACTGATTTATTGCTGTTGGCAAATTTTCATCTGTGTGTTTTTGTTGTAAGTTTGTTTTGTGGGTGTTATTGTGGCAAAGTGATTAAAATCCGTATGAATGTGTGAGTGAATGAGTGAAGACAGATATGGAGATACATTGTGTTTAATATTATAGCAGTCAGTAGCAGTAACCTGACTGGGTATTTACAGTTAACGTTAGCCAGAATAAGTTACGTTGTTAGACAGGTTAGTTTGAACTTCAGTGGTCTTTTACCTTTGGTTATACACATTTTAAGTTTTAATATTAAGCTGCTAGGTGATTAAAGATAGAAAGTAGTATTTGAGGTTCCAGTACAGTTAACTGAGTATTGTAGTGAAATGTTCTGTGAGGTGCAAACATGGAATTAGTAATTATTAAAGCTAACTGGTTACTATTATGCCAGAGTTAATATGTACTGGATGGCAGTATCTTGCACTGGTGATCTGCTCTTGGTTACTGAGTAGTCAAACATGTATTCAGACTAGTAAGACCAGTTCTGGTCATGCTTTTTGCATGTGACATGTACATTATAATGAACACAACTCAGCTGGTAATGTCACTGCTGATACAGAGCTTATGTGTTCACCTTCCTGCTAAATCTTGTGGAAGCATGATGCTGTAGTCTCTGGTTTTTCCTGTGACTTGTTGGTTTTTTGCTCATCATCATTGCGCCTTGGTCACACTGACAAGGTAGGCATAATTATGTTTAGTATAATATGATAACTAGTTATATGCTTTTATGAAATTCAGTGTTTTAACCAGAATGGGAGATGCTGTAAATGTGAGCAGTTTTTGTAGAATGTTAAAAGCATAGTGACACAGTGTTAACAGTGGTATTAGTAGTGCAGTTGGCTATGAAAACTGAGTTTGATAAAGAGTAACTTTCTGTTGCTGTTGTAAGGATTAATGTTCAGTATCTAGTTGTACAATTATGGAGTTTTACTTTCATGTAGGATTATGTTTGTAATGTGAACAGCTAGTTTAGTGACACAAATGTTTATTGTGTCTCAGGGTGTTTCGTTTGTTTTGGCTTTGCTTCGTCTCTCTTTTCATCTTCATCTGTATATATTATCATCTAATCACGTCAATAAATACTTGAGAGAGACATCGGCAGTGTTGCTAGTCCTTCAGCAGAGGAACCCTATACCCCTGGGTGGGGATTATTTGGTGATACATCCCAATCCATGCACCCCGCAACAATGGCGCCCAATGTGTTCTGCTGTACTACTGCTGCTGCCTAAGATGTCCTCTTGTTGACTGGAGGGAGGAGAAATTGAGAAGCCGACTAGCCCTGGTTGTGAGACCCTTCTACTGAAGCGCTATGTCGGAGGACTAATCATTTGGAAGGAGCCCTGCTGTCATTCCTTGGTTCCAGTGTGTGGCTGCGTTTGCACGTCACACCACAGCGCCACATCTCCAAGTTCTGGTAGTTCAGGTAGTCCTCCATGAGTCTGCGTTCCTGCTGTTTCCAGCCCCCTCTCGTCTACACTGTGGTTGGGTCCAGTCTACACGCCTCCATGCTTCAGCTGGTCAAGCCACCACAGTCTGCTGACTGTTGTGCCCCATCACACTGGTACCTGCGGGCACTGCACTGTCTTCAGTCTCCCATGTGCGGTCTACTACTCCTTCGTGGTGTTGGTGGTGTTCGTGACCCGTGTAGCTGCTGAAGTCTACGCCAGCTGCACAAGCCAGTGCTTCAAGTGAGGAGGGACTCAAGACTCAAGACTCAAGACTCAATCATTTTATTGTTAGGCCGTTGACCCATAACAATGAATCCGGCGGCACTCTCACCGGGGTAGTCTGTACACAGCAGGACACTGGCACAGCATAAGGCATTTATACAGTTCAGACACATACAAAGTAACTCCAAGTATCAGCGTTCATACCTGGAACAGGATATCAAAACAGGTAATGCGCCTATATTATATACTATTCGCTGGTTCAGCCAAACTAAGACAAACAAAATTCAAGCATAATTATGCTCCTGAAATACAAGAGTGGACATATTAAAATCTGCATCCATTTTGCCAGTATGCACATATATGCATGCTGTTTTGAGCCAGTGCCTGCATAAATTTTAAGCACAAGTGAGGGAGGGGGAGAGAGAGAGATTTGTGATCAGTGTGTCGTCAACAGCTGCATCATCGCGGCACGCTTCACCTGTTGTCTCCCTTCCTCAAGTGTGTTTGCACCAGTCGACCGGCATCCGACCTTGACCTGACACCTGGACTGAGGAACACTGCAGAACGATCCCCCTTTGGCCCAAGAGAACCTCAGGCTTGTTTATCTTAATATTTTAGTTTGAGCCCTTTTCTTGCTTGAGATTTTATTTACTGACTTAAAGAACTGGTGATAAATTTTTGCTCAAGTTATAGAAAAAAAACAAGGATTGTGATACTTGAGATAGGAAACTTTCTGAACTTTTTTCTCTTTTGAAAAAAAAGAAAGAAAAGCAAATGGAGACGTTTTGTGTTACTCTTTTCTTTTTGTCATCCTTGTTATCACCAGCATATTTCTGCGTACATAATTTTTTGGTCCTTCTAAATCAGGGACTCTACCCTAGAGAGGTTTTCTGGGGGTAACGGTCGTTGCCATTCGACCACAACGGTCATCGTCTTTAACTGTTGTCTGGCCAAACATGAACTGTCGTAACCACCTAAAACCAGTGGCTTTGGACGGAGATTGATCTCCAATACAATGATATAACATATGAGATATGATATGATATGATACGATATATATGATATGATATGATATGATATGATATGATATGATATGATATGATATGATATTGAGGATAATATCAACGTTTTAATGAGATGCAAGGCAAAAAGTATCAACATTATATACACAAAACAGAATAAGGCCTTTTTCCGGAATAAATTGTTTTATTATTTACATCCTGTGGCACACAACAAACTAAACCGCTAATTACAAAAATCACAGCTGAAACAGATATTTCACCAAGTGTAACTTTCCCCTGTTTATAGTTTCTCTTCATAAACACCAAATACAAATGATCACTATTGACAGGTTTATGACACGGTCCAGTCATTTGGAACAGCCTGCCTTCCCATGTTCGCCATGCTGAGTCGGCGGACTTTTAAAATCCCATTTTTTCCCCGGCTGTATTATATAGACTGACTACTCTACCACCACTGTCACCATCATCATGTCGTGTTAGGATGTATCATGATTTTGTGTATGTAACGTGTATGTGACGTGTATTTAATGTGTATGTAATGTGACGTGTATTTAATGTGTATGTAATGTGACGTGTATTTAATGTCTATGTAACGTGTATGTGACGTGTATTTAATGTGTATGTAATGTGATGTGTATTTAATGTGTATGTAATGTGACGTGTATTTAATGTCTATGTAACGTGTATGTGACGTGTATTTAATGTGTATGTAATGTGATGTGTATTTAATGTGTATGTAATGTGACGTGTATGTAACGTGTATTTAATGTGTACGCATGTAATGCTACTCAACTATTCTGAGGCACCCAGATCGAGCTCCAGGAGGTTGCTGGGCGCCAGACAAATTATTATTATTATTATTATTCCATTTCGGTGTGTCTTAATTTTTTCTCCCTCTCTCCGTTTTAAACATTTCAGTATACATTTTAGTTTTTGTTCAAAGCGACCATCGAATATTTTGGTTGCGATAAACAAGATTTGGAAATTAGAATTTGTAAGGCGAGTTGCTTTTGTTTATTAAACCGCTGCTCGAATGAAAGTTTTCAGCGCTTTTTTGTTCAACAATCGAAATAATGGAAACAAAGACCTTTACTTTTTGAGGTCATAGCCCGCCACAACAGAGTAACCAAACGCTTCATCCCACGACACAACAAGCCGCGAGTCCGTGACACACACAGCGAATGGCCTGACACGACGTTCGTCCCCGTGTTGAGAACCCTCCAGCAGTCGCCGCCACCGTCCGTCAGCCGACATCACCAGCACACACTCACTGCCACTACAAGCGATATAGACGTTACGGGACGGGTCAGCGCATACTTGGAGTGGAACCTTCATGTGTGGGTGAGTGAGTCTGGCAACAACACGGCCTGTAGCCAGCTCTACACGGAACACGGTGTTACTATCGTACTCCGACACAAGCAGGTCGCCACCCACAGTATTCAAGAATCGCGGCCATTTCAGATCCCCCTGTGTGTTGCTGTCGATCACTGTACGTATGAATTTACCTTCATATGTAATCACATCCACACTGGCCGGACCGCCAATACAACTGACGATGAGTGTGTCATCCGTGGTCCCAGCACTCACCCCCCAGTACCTTCTGGCGGTCTGTACCCGCGACACGACGGACGGGTGGCCGCTGACGTCAAGCAGGTAAAGACGCTTGTTCACTGCTGTAACGGCCACACGACCGTCGTGAAGCAGGGCCAGTCCCCACGGTTTATTATCAAGTTTAACACTGAGGACGGTGTGCGGGTTTGTCACGTCAGCAACCTTCACCATGTTGTTGTTCAAGTCAGTCATAACAAGCCGCTGTCCGTCCTGTGTAGCGACTACGTCCGTAATACAGGGACCTCTACTGTCAGTGTCATCAGCAGAGTGAGGTGTGAACAGAAAACACACGGTGTGGGGTGGCCGTCATCGGGTCAAAACTCACTCCACCTGTAACACACACAGTGTTTGTTGTTATACTCAGAGTACGTATTACCTTGTCACGCTCTGGCCATTTTTTTTCGGGGAGGTTGCGTGTGATCTGTTTAACAAATCTCTCTCTCTCTCTCTCTCTCTGGCCGGGTTTTTACTTGGCGTTTGGTAGACAATAGTTCTGTATACAGTGCCGAACTGCGAGCCATTTTACTCGCGCTTCGGCACGTGTACCAGTCTACGGAGCCTAACTTTTTAATCCTTTCAGATTCTTTGTCGGCTCTCCAGGCTCTGCATGGCAGAAGATTGGATCACCCGCTTCTGGTGCTGATCCATTAACTGCATGCATCCTTGATTGCCGACAACAAGGACATTGTTTTTATTTGGATCCCAGGTCATGTGGGCATCCGAGGAAATAGGTGCACTGACCGGGTTGCGAATGCTGCCCGCGATGGCCCTGTGGAGGATGAGCGCATGGCCTGCAATGATTTTAAACCTCTGGTTTCCAAATTTGTTCAAAAGGAGTGGCAGACCCAGTGAAACCAAACTGTACAAAGTCTTACCCAGCATCTGTGATAGTCTCCCTCGCTGCTGTCCTAATCGGCGCGAGGAGACCGTTCTTAGTCGGCTCCATATTGGGTACACACACACATCACGCATACCAATTTGCTGAAAGGAGAAGATCCTCCCTGGTGTGTCCCGTGTGATGAGCCTTTCACTGTTAGTCATTTTTTACTCTCTTGTTGGGATCTCGCCGAGATCCGCGAAAAACATTATTCTGTTGATTCATTGAAGGTTGTGTTCAGGGATGTCCCCCCTGACAACATCTTCAATTTTCTGAAAGAGGTCAACCTCTTCCACAACATGTAATCTTGTTTAAATATCACTTGCATTTACTTCATCTTCCCAGCTGTTATGCCTTGAAGGATACTTTCCATTTAAACCCAATGGATTTTTAGTATATATTTACATCTTCTTTCAACAAAGATTTTTTTATGTTTTGAAGGACTTGGCAGAAAGGGACTTTTGCTAGCCGCGAATTAGCCTCTGTTGCTTGCGCGGCGTTAAGCCCTAAATAACTCTCTCTCTCTCTCTCTCTCTGTTACACACAAACAATGGTACCTGCTGTTACTATCTGCTGGCTTGTATTTCCAGTAGCGTATGTTTCTTTTTGTGTCTGAAAAAATAAAAGAAATGGTAAATTAGCAGTACTTATATTATTTCTTCAATCGCTACTGCTCTATGATACTGTAACACGGACACCAATAACTGTGCATGCCCTATATTTAGAAACCGCTCGTATCGTATAGTAATGGAAGCAGAATCTCTCTCTCTCTCTGCTAATACCACAATACTCATTATTCCTATTATTTATTTGGTACTGCCCGTGACACGGAAATACACACACACACACACACACACACACACACACACACACACACACACACACACACACACACACACCTGAAAGTCTGTAGTCACGTGTGTAGGTGGTGGCTGGTCGAGTCTCACGTCCGCACCTCCCGCTTCAGTACTGCATGATGTCACTTCCGTTGACGTCACTTCCTTTCCCTGCTGTTTGTGCAACATCGTATCCTTCGCACTACCAGTGGTACCTTCTGTTACTGTCTGCTGGTGTTCATTTCCACAAGCGTCTGCTTCTTTTGGTGTCTGCCATAAAAATGGTAATATTAATCAATATTATTTCTTCAGTTGCTACTGCTGTATGAAACAGTAACATAGACACCACAAACTGTGTATATCCTACCTTTGGACGCCACCCATATCATATAGTAATAAAGCAAAATCTCTCTCTCTCTCTCTCTCTCTTGCACACACACACACACACACACACACACACACACACACACACACACACACACACACACACACACACCCGAGCGTCTGTAGTCACGTATGTTGGTAGTGGCTGGCCGAGTCTCACGTCCGCATCTCCCGTCTGAGTACTGCATGATGTCACTTCCGTCCACGTCACTTTCTCTTTCTCCTGTTTTGGCAACAGCGCATCCTCCAACATTTTCTGAAGCTTTTCTTGTAACTCTTTGACCCCCTCCCACTCCTCAACTGGCACGTCCATCAGGAACCTCAGGCCAGAGTCGATAGCCAGCAGACGGACGTCAAACTCCTCACACAGTTGTTGCACCAGCTTGGACAGCACATCCTTTTCCTCAATCCTCTCCATCACTTGTTTCAACAAACTCGTCTTTTTCTGCTGTATCCCGATATAAAATGTCTTCACCCTTTCCCGTTCTCTCGTCTTCTCCTCCTGGTAAGTGTGATGCAGGGCCGCCAGGTCTGTCTCCGCCCTTCTCTTCGACTGCAGTTGTTGTTGACCTTTGACCTTCTCCGCCGTCAGCTGTTGTTGACCACTGACCATCTCCGCGTGCAGTTGTTGACCTTTGACCTTTTCTGCCTCCAGTTGTCGCTGGACTCTTGCCAAGTTCTCGGACCAGTTTATCTTGGCGATCGCCACGTCTTTAACTGGTTCACAAATTTTTGAGAGAAACAAATGTACATTTCAGAGTGAGTGAGTGAGTTTTTAGGGCTTAAATCCGGTACACTTAAGAAGAGTAATCTTTTACAATAAATTTACACACGCAGAATGATCTGAAACAGTGGATGTTTTCACTCAGTTCCTACCAAGTACGTTTGGGTCGCTGATGTGCACCAGTGGCCTCACGAAAATGAAATTCTGGCTCAAAACTATCACCCGGGTCATCATAACTTTCGCCAGTCTCCTCCTCACTAACCATGCACGTGTACACCTAAATGGCGGTTTCAGCAAACGTCAATATTTGCCTTCTCTCCACCACACAGATGACGAACCTTTCAGATCTTGAAACAGAGCTTGTAGGCAAATTGTTTTTCCTTGCAAAAAAGCCGTTAAGGAACCGCTACTCATGTCTGATTCTCGCCTATATTCCGAAAGTGGAAGAGCTCTCACGAACGCAGATTTCCTGCACGCGGTGGGGAAATGTATCAAGAATCGACAGAATGACTTTGACTGATCTCACGACGAAGGCTATTCCACAGAGCAGGACTTTGGAAGAACCAAATTCTTTGGTAGGGCAGCCGGTGGGGTGATGCAAATTCGGGTAAAAATGATGTAAAGGTCAGACACAGGATCTTGTGTTTGATTCGTGCTGTGACTGGAAACCAGTAACGTGTGCTAAGAAGAAGAAATGTCTGGATGATGCATTAGTATGAGTAAGGTCTCTCTAATTTAAATGCCCCGAGTTGAGTATTTATAGAAGCGTGAGGTGAAATTAACTGACACACATACCTGTCCGATGTATGACGTCGTCACTAATTTGATCGACATAGACCGAGCCCAAGCCCCAGTTGATGGTGGTAGATTTGGGAGTGACCATCACACACTCTGTGGTTCCTTTTACAGCTGATGTCGCGCCATGATCTGTCACACATGAATCGTCAGTTTGAGACAATTTGAACCTCAAGGAAGATCTTGCACACGCGATGTATTCATTAAAGTTCTTTTATTGTACTAACAATATATTGCCTAAACTAAAAAAAGAATCTGAATTCAAGTACCTTCGCCAAATATGAATATAAAATTGTTCTCCGGAAATAATTATACAAGTTTGAAAGTTTAGGCTTTGCCATTTGTGAACACTCACCGTGTCCCACAGTTAATCCTGCAAATAACGTCATTTTCTCGTCACCATCACCATGAGAAAATAATAAAGTATGTGAATTTATACCATCAGATGATTTCCACACTTGAACCTCCACTGGCTCCTTCCACAGGGCCACCAGTCTGTCTGTCTCACGCCTCAGATCCTGCAGCATTTCCCTTGTGGGCAGGATGATGTCTTCTCGCACGCGACGCAGACGTTCTCTCATGGACGTCGTGTTGATGGTTGTAGGCATACGAGTGGTGTACATATTCAAGAGATGCTTTTGATCCCGCACTCTGTCTCTTCCGTTCTGTAGTTTTGCAATCAACTCATCAAGATCACTTTCTACTCGGCCATGGTCAGAGTGTTTCTCCTCAAGAAGTTTCACTTCCTGTCTTTGAAACTCTAACAATGAAGTGCTGGTCTGTGAAACATCCTCATGTCCGGGAGGTCTGGATGTGGTCGGTGACGCTGATATCAGGACCTGTCGAGGATCCACTACAGTGTGACAGTCAGCTGCATGCTCTGTCCGATGATTTTCCGAGCAGTGTATGCAGTAAAAGGTTCCACAGTCCAGACAGACGTTTGTCCAGGCGCGTTTACAGCATGTCTGACAAGACGAATCACTTCGTTTGAAAATGTGATCAGCTACAATTTCCTGAAGAACGAGATCTTTACAGTACTGATCGAGCTGTTCACTGATTGTCTGCCCCTGCCCCCTAGGGATGCTGTGACCACAGGAAGAACATGTTGGGTCAGGTCCTTGCTGTTCCAGTAGCTGGCGAAGACATGGTCTACACAGGACGTGTCCACAGGGCAGGATGGTGGGGCCCACACACAGACAACGACAGCGGGGACAGTCGGTGACAGACAGTTGTCGAGATGGAGAAGCTGATGCCATCCTTCCGCAAGGTCAGTTTGCACTCTCTAGACATCAACACATATCTATATGTGATGTGATGAACTCACCCACTCAATATCTCAAATGAGTGGAGAAGATCAATATCTTTAAAAACAAATTGCCCAAGTTGGGATAATAAATGAAATGAATTTGAATTTGAATTTGGACCAAACAAACAAATTAACAAACAACAACAACAACAATAATTGTTTATTTTCTGGTGTCCAATGTACGTCTGATTTTCAATCTTGGTGTTCCAGTGTGCTCCATTACTAAATGTGTTCCAGTGTGCTCCATTACTAAATGTGTACCAGTGTGCTCCATTACTAAATGTGTTCCAGTGTGCTCCAGTACTAAATGTGTACCAGTGTGCTCCATTACTAAATGTGTTCCAGTGTGTTCCATGACTAAATGTGTACCAGTGTGCTCCATTACTAAATGTGTACCAGTGTGCTCCATTACTAAATGTGTACCAGTGTGCTCCATTACTAAATGTGTACCAGTGTGCTCCATTACTTAATGTGTACCAGTGTGTTCCATTACTTAATGTGTACCAGTGTGCTCCATTACTCAGTGTGTTCCATTACTAAATGTGTTCCAGTGTGCTCCATTACTAAATGTGTTCCAGTGTGCTCCATTACTAAATGTGTTCCAGTGTGTTCCATTACTTAATGTGTACCAGTGTGCTCCATTACTTAATGTGTACCAGTGTGTTCCATTACTTAATGTGTTCCAGTGTGCTCCATTACTTAATGTGTACCAGTGTGCTCCATTACTAAATGTGTACCAGTGTGCTCCATTACTAAATGTGTACCAGTGTGTTCCATGACTAAATGTGTTCCAGTGTGCTCCATTACTAAATGTGTACCAGTGTGCTCCAGTACTAAATGTGTTCCAGTGTGCTCCAGTACTAAATGTGTTCCAGTGTGCTCCATTACTAAATGTGTTCCAGTGTGCTCCATTACTAAATGTGTTCCAGTGTGCTCCAGTACTAAATGTGTTCCAGTGTGCTCCAGTACTAAATGTGTTCCAGTGTGCTCCATTACTAAATGTGTACCAGTGTGCTCCATTACTAAAATTAATGTGTTCCAGTGTGCTCCATTACTTAATGTGTACCAGTGTGTTCCATGACTAAATGTGTTCCAGTGTGCTCCAGTACTAAATGTGTTCCAGTGTGCTCCATTACTTAATGTGTACCAGTGTGTTCCATTACTAAATGTGTTCCAGTGTGCTCCATTACTAAATGTGTACCAGTGTGCTCCATTACTAAATGTGTTCCAGTGTGCTCCAGTACTAAATGTGTTCCAGTGTGCTCCATTACTAAATGTGTACCAGTGTGCTCCATTACTAAATGTGTACCAGTGTGCTCCATTACTTAATGTGTACCAGTGTGTTCCATTACTTAATGTGTACCAGTGTGCTCCATTACTTAATGTGTACCAGTGTGTTCCATTACTTAATGTGTACCAGTGTGCTCCATTACTTAATGTGTACCAGTGTGTTCCATTACTAAATGTGTTCCAGTGTGCTCCAGTACTAAATGTGTTCCAGTGTGCTCCATTACTAAATGTGTACCAGTGTGCTCCATTACTAAATGTGTACCAGTGTGCTCCATTACTTAATGTGTACCAGTGTGTTCCATTACTTAATGTGTACCAGTGTGCTCCATTACTTAATGTGTACCAGTGTGTTCCATTACTTAATGTGTTCCAGTGTGCTCCATTACTAAATGTGTTCCAGTGTGCTCCATTACTTAATGTGTACCAGTGTGCTCCATTACTTAATGTGTACCAGTGTGCTCCATTACTTAATGTGTACCAGTGTGTTCCATTACTTAATGTGTTCCAGTGTGCTCCATTACTTAATGTGTACCAGTGTGCTCCAGTACTAAATGTGTACCAGTGTGCTCCATTACTTAATGTGTACCAGTGTGTTCCATGACTAAATGTGTTCCAGTGTGCTCCATTACTAAATATGTACCAGTGTGCTCCAGTACTAAATGTGTTCCAGTGTGCTCCAGTACTAAATGTGTTCCAGTGTGCTCCATTACTAAATGTGTTCCAGTGTGCTCCATTACTAAATGTGTTCCAGTGTGCTCCAGTACTAAATGTGTTCCAGTGTGCTCCAGTACTAAATGTGTTCCAGTGTGCTCCATTACTAAATGTGTACCAGTGTGCTCCATTACTAAAATTAATGTGTTCCAGTGTGCTCCATTACTTAATGTGTACCAGTGTGTTCCATGACTAAATGTGTTCCAGTGTGCTCCAGTACTAAATGTGTTCCAGTGTGCTCCATTACTTAATGTGTACCAGTGTGTTCCATGACTAAATGTGTTCCAGTGTGCTCCATTACTAAATGTGTACCAGTGTGCTCCATTACTAAATGTGTTCCAGTGTGTTCCATTACTAAATGTGTTCCAGTGTGCTCCATTACTAAATGTGTACCAGTGTGCTCCATTACTAAATGTGTTCCAGTGTGCTCCATTACTAAATGTGTACCAGTGTGTTCCATTACTAAATGTGTTCCAGTGTGCTCCATTACTAAATGTGTACCAGTGTGCTCCATTACTAAATGTGTTCCAGTGTGTTCCATTACTAAATGTGTTCCAGTGTGCTCCATTACTAAATGTGTACCAGTGTGCTCCATTACTAAATGTGTTCCAGTGTGTTCCATTACTAAATGTGTTCCAGTGTGCTCCAGTACTAAATGTGTTCCAGTGTGCTCCATTACTAAATGTGTACCAGTGTGTTCCATGACTAAATGTGTTCCAGTGTGCTCCATTACTAAATGTGTACCAGTGTGCTCCATTACTAAATGTGTACCAGTGTGCTCCATTACTAAATGTGTTCCAGTGTGCTCCAGTACTAAATGTGTACCAGTGTGCTCCATTACTAAATGTGTACCAGTGTGTTCCATTACTAAATGTGTACCAGTGTGCTCCATTACTAAATGTGTACCAGTGTGCTCCATTACTAAATGTGTACCAGTGTGCTCCATTACTAAATGTGTACCAGTGTGCTCCATTACTTAATGTGTACCAGTGTGTTCCATTACTTAATGTGTACCAGTGTGCTCCATTACTTAATGTG
The DNA here is from genome assembly GCA_018292915.2 of Batillaria attramentaria. Taxonomy (NCBI): domain Eukaryota; kingdom Metazoa; phylum Mollusca; class Gastropoda; family Batillariidae; genus Batillaria; species Batillaria attramentaria. The sequence continues at coordinate 71,604 of JACVVK020000005.1, forward strand.
TACCAGTGTGTTCCATTACTAAATGTGTTCCAGTGTGCTCCATTACTAAATGTGTTCCAGTGTGCTCCATTACTTAATGTGTACCAGTGTGTTCCATTACTTAATGTGTACCAGTGTGCTCCATTACTTAATGTGTACCAGTGTGTTCCATTACTTAATGTGTTCCAGTGTGCTCCATTACTTAATGTGTACCAGTGTGCTCCATTACTAAATGTGTACCAGTGTGCTCCATTACTTAATGTGTACCAGTGTGTTCCATTACTAAATGTGTTCCAGTGTGCTCCATTACTAAATGTGTACCAGTGTGCTCCAGTACTAAATGTGTTCCAGTGTGCTCCAGTACTAAATGTGTTCCAGTGTGCTCCATTACTAAATGTGTTCCAGTGTGCTCCATTACTAAATGTGTTCCAGTGTGCTCCAGTACTAAATGTGTTCCAGTGTGCTCCAGTACTAAATGTGTTCCAGTGTGCTCCATTACTAAATGTGTACCAGTGTGCTCCATTACTAAAATTAATGTGTTCCAGTGTGCTCCATTACTTAATGTGTACCAGTGTGTTCCATGACTAAATGTGTTCCAGTGTGCTCCAGTACTAAATGTGTTCCAGTGTGCTCCATTACTTAATGTGTACCAGTGTGTTCCATGACTAAATGTGTTCCAGTGTGCTCCATTACTAAATGTGTACCAGTGTGCTCCATTACTAAATGTGTTCCAGTGTGCTCCAGTACTAAATGTGTTCCAGTGTGCTCCATTACTAAATGTGTACCAGTGTGCTCCATTACTAAATGTGTACCAGTGTGCTCCATTACTTAATGTGTACCAGTGTGTTCCATTACTTAATGTGTACCAGTGTGCTCCATTACTTAATGTGTACCAGTGTGTTCCATTACTTAATGTGTACCAGTGTGCTCCATTACTTAATGTGTACCAGTGTGTTCCATTACTAAATGTGTTCCAGTGTGCTCCAGTACTAAATGTGTTCCAGTGTGCTCCATTACTAAATGTGTACCAGTGTGCTCCATTACTAAATGTGTACCAGTGTGCTCCATTACTTAATGTGTACCAGTGTGTTCCATTACTTAATGTGTACCAGTGTGCTCCATTACTTAATGTGTACCAGTGTGTTCCATTACTTAATGTGTTCCAGTGTGCTCCATTACTAAATGTGTTCCAGTGTGCTCCATTACTTAATGTGTACCAGTGTGCTCCATTACTTAATGTGTACCAGTGTGCTCCATTACTTAATGTGTACCAGTGTGTTCCATTACTTAATGTGTTCCAGTGTGCTCCATTACTTAATGTGTACCAGTGTGCTCCAGTACTAAATGTGTACCAGTGTGCTCCATTACTTAATGTGTACCAGTGTGTTCCATGACTAAATGTGTTCCAGTGTGCTCCATTACTAAATATGTACCAGTGTGCTCCAGTACTAAATGTGTTCCAGTGTGCTCCAGTACTAAATGTGTTCCAGTGTGCTCCATTACTAAATGTGTTCCAGTGTGCTCCATTACTAAATGTGTTCCAGTGTGCTCCAGTACTAAATGTGTTCCAGTGTGCTCCAGTACTAAATGTGTTCCAGTGTGCTCCATTACTAAATGTGTACCAGTGTGCTCCATTACTAAAATTAATGTGTTCCAGTGTGCTCCATTACTTAATGTGTACCAGTGTGTTCCATGACTAAATGTGTTCCAGTGTGCTCCAGTACTAAATGTGTTCCAGTGTGCTCCATTACTTAATGTGTACCAGTGTGTTCCATGACTAAATGTGTTCCAGTGTGCTCCATTACTAAATGTGTACCAGTGTGCTCCATTACTAAATGTGTTCCAGTGTGTTCCATTACTAAATGTGTTCCAGTGTGCTCCATTACTAAATGTGTACCAGTGTGCTCCATTACTAAATGTGTTCCAGTGTGCTCCATTACTAAATGTGTACCAGTGTGTTCCATTACTAAATGTGTTCCAGTGTGCTCCATTACTAAATGTGTACCAGTGTGCTCCATTACTAAATGTGTTCCAGTGTGTTCCATTACTAAATGTGTTCCAGTGTGCTCCATTACTAAATGTGTACCAGTGTGCTCCATGACTAAATGTGTTCCAGTGTGTTCCATTACTAAATGTGTTCCAGTGTGCTCCAGTACTAAATGTGTTCCAGTGTGCTCCATTACTAAATGTGTACCAGTGTGTTCCATTACTAAATGTGTTCCAGTGTGCTCCATTACTAAATGTGTACCAGTGTGCTCCATTACTAAATGTGTTCCAGTGTGTTCCATTACTAAATGTGTTCCAGTGTGCTCCATTACTAAATGTGTACCAGTGTGCTCCATTACTAAATGTGTTCCAGTGTGCTCCATTACTAAATGTGTACCAGTGTGTTCCATTACTAAATGTGTTCCAGTGTGCTCCATTACTAAATGTGTACCAGTGTGCTCCATTACTAAATGTGTTCCAGTGTGTTCCATTACTAAATGTGTTCCAGTGTGCTCCATTACTAAATGTGTACCAGTGTGTTCCATGACTAAATGTGTTCCAGTGTGTTCCATTACTAAATGTGTTCCAGTGTGTTCCATTACTAAATGTGTTCCAGTGTGCTCCATTACTAAATGCTCCATTACTAAATGTGTTCCAGTGTGTTCCATTACTAAATGTGTTCCAGTGTGTTCCATTACTAAATGTGTACCAGTGTGTTCCATTACTAAATGTGTTCCAGTGTGCTCCATTACTAAATGTGTACCAGTGTGTTCCATTACTAAATGTGTTCCAGTGTGTTCCATTACTAAATGTGTTCCAGTGTGTTCCATTACTAAATGTGTTCCAGTGTGCTCCATTACTAAATGCTCCATTACTAAATGTGTTCCAGTGTGTTCCATTACTAAATGTGTTCCAGTGTGTTCCATTACTAAATGTGTACCAGTGTGTTCCATTACTAAATGTGTTCCAGTGTGCTCCAGTACTAAATGTGTTCCAGTGTGCTCCAGTACCAAATGCTCCATTACTAAATGTGTTCCAGTGTGCTCCAGTACTAAATGTGTTCCAGTGTGCTCCAGTACCAAATGCTCCATTACTAAATGTGTACCAGTGTGCTCCATTACTAAATGTGTTCCAGTGTGCTCCAGTACCAAATGCTCCATTACTAAATGTGTTCCAGTGTGCTCCAGTACTAAATGTGTTCCAGTGTGCTCCAGTACCAAATGCTCCATTACTAAATGTGTACCAGTGTGCTCCATTACTAAATGTGTTCCAGTGTGCTCCAGTACTAAATGTGTTCCAGTGTGCTCCAGTACTAAATGCTCCATTACTAAATGTGTTCCAGTGTGCTCCAGTACTAAATGTGTTCCAGTGTGCTCCAGTACCAAATGCTCCATTACTAAATGTGTTCCAGTGTGCTCCAGTACTAAATGTGTACCAGTGTGCTCCATTACTAAATGTGTTCCAGTGTGCTCCATTACTAAATGTGTTCCTTCCAGTGTGCTCCATTACTAAATGTGTTCCTTCCAGTGTGCTCCATTACTAAATGCTCCATTACTAAATGAGAAATGTGACTGTATTTGTTCAGTTTGTGGAACGTTTCAAATGAGAAAATAACATTACGCCGTTAGAGGGGTTTTCTTCTTAATTTTCTTTCCGTGCGGTGATCACTATGAGTAAGGATGTTGTTGTGAACCAACGAAAATATTTAAAGAACGTAAACAACACCAACGCAAAAAAAATCCCTTCTATCATCACCACGGAACAGCAACAGAAAACAGGCCACCATCTTCAGTAAAACAGCAGTAGCAACAACACACTAATCAACATACCTGAAACCACTGAAGTAAAAATCTCTCTGCTTTTTCTCTCCCTGTCAGATTCAGAAAACAGTGACGATCCCTACTGAGTGTAGCCGAACACAAGGACGCAGCTCTTTGTAGCAAGTCTTGTGCTTCACTCACCGTGTATAATACTTCTAACAAACGGCAAGCGATACAGTTCAGCATCCATCCCGGCGCAGAATCACGTGCTCTCCGTTTGCACAGCACGCAGGCCACCACCTCAGTTTTGAGTTGGATTATTCGGGCTGAGTTCCGACCTGGATTATTTTCACCCATACAACTACACAACGGAGACCTCTCACGTGCAGTGTTATAAGCAATATACGTGTCATACTTAAGCACCCGAATAACGCCATAAAACATCAGCTTAGAGGTTTTCTGCTCGGCGTTTGTTACGTAGTGTTGTAAATGTAAAACGTTTATGTTTGTGACAACTGAAGGACGCGCACACCAGAACATGAGAGAATTCTACAAGCAGACGTGTGTGTGTGTGTGTGTGTGTGTGTGTGTGTGTGTGTGTGTGTGTGTGTGTGTGTGTGTGTGTGTGAGGGTGGGGGTGGGGGTGGGGAAGAGCTTCTCAATGTCCAAGCAAAATCCACCAAGACTGATGTTCTGCAACATTTATTGCTGTGTTAAGTATGCTATGTTGAAATACAAAATATAACCCCTAAGGTATCGTCCGACAAAAGCGGGATGGGGGTTGCGGGGGAGAGAGAGAGAGGGGGGGGGGGGGTAAGACTTCTTCTTACGACGGTAAGCCCCATGATCATCATCCTCACCTTCCTCTCCATTAAGGATCTCAACCTCATCGTCCCACAAACCTTCCATACCTTCTTCACTGCTATTATTGTCATTTTCATCATCATGAATATCCCGGCGTTAACAAGGACAGGGAAGTATGGTATTCATCCACATCATGAGATGTGTCATAACAAGGAAAACACCCCAAAGTCGCACCCGTCAAGTGGGTGAGTCTCGGCTGTGTGGCAACAGCCTCCCTACTGGTTCCATAGCACCCCCCGCTCTGGGTAGGAGTCGACCCACGTAGGAAAAAAATCTCGCTTCGGCAGGGAATCGAACCCGTGACACCGGTCCAGGTTCCGAAGTACTAACCACTACATCTGTTGTACTGTTTTGCCTTTCGGTGTGTATGTCACTGAAATAGTCTAATGTACAATGTTTAACATGGTCGTATGGTGAGACTTAAATGTTTAGTCAGACTTGTAAAGTCAGACCTGACATGTAAAATACATGTTGCTCGAGTGTTTTTAAGTACACCACGAATGTTTACAAATCATAAACAAACTTCGTTCTTAAGAAGTGCTTGAGATGTCATTTGATATCATCACGTGCTTGTACCTGTTATCATATTTTTTCCTTCGGTTGTCAGCGTTTGTTCTCTCTCTCTCTCTCAGTCGAGCGTATTAAGCATGACATGTAAGTTTGCCATGTACATGTCAGGTTGTTGTTCTCACGCTGACTAAATATTATCTTACTTGTAGCCAGACAGTTTGTTTGTCTTTTTGTTGTTGCTGTTGTTGTTGTTGGGGGGGGGGGGGGAGCGAAGGGGGGTCTCTTGCGTCTTCTTTTGCTCTACATTTTGTAGTTTAGCAACGGCAAATTATAAACTGGCACGTGTGCTACAATTTCTACCGTTGAAAAAAAAGTTTCATTGTCATTGTCATTCTCTCTCTCTCTCTCTCTCTCTCAAACAGCTTTATCCTCCGAGTGAATTCGTTTATTATTTACATCTGTCGCACACACAAAATACTAAGTGCTAATTACTAAATCACCATTATGAAAAAAATCAACAAATTTAACCTTTTCCTGTTTACAGTTTCTCTTCACGAACACCAGATACAACAATACGTGGACGACCATTTCTATAGCCACAATATTCTGAAGAAAAAAATGCGCATTATCAAACGATGGCTGTCTAGGTCATTATTACATTGTGTGATTGTGTGCCGCTAACAAGTGATTAAAACTGATTCTGATTCATTACATGCATGTGAGGAGCTGCAGATGAAATAACGAAACAAGCAGGACAAGTAAAGTCCATGACAGATAATAATTCTATGCGTCAACACGTCAGACAGACGCGTGCAGAAACAAGAACACTTGCTCACGTTAACACACAAGGGAGATAACAAAAAGATCCAACAGATACAAAATTTACGGATTCATCTCCCACATTAAGCATCCTATAACTATCAGCCTGACTATGAATTCTGTGTCAGAAGGGTAAACAATGTTTATTTACTTGTCTATGTACAAAAACAATCACACATGTTTTGGTAAGCACTTCACCGTTACCCTTATTGACAAAGTCATGAAATATAATGATAATAATAATAATGACGACGATTTTTATGGTGTGTATAACTAACCTGGAAGCTCTAAGCGCCGTACAAACCGGGGAAAAGGTGGGCGGGGGAAGTGCGGGGGGTAGGCAGGGGTAATAGAGACGCCCTAGCAACAACTGATGACTATTTTCGGCAAAAATCGAGGTGTGTGTGTGTGTGTGTGTGTGTGTGTGTGTGTGTGGAGGGGGGGGGGGGACAATAATACAAACAGATAAATACACAGTTTCAAACACTATCAAACACAAATCCCCCTCAACACACAGACACAGCTGTACTGTCACACACATGAATAAAATGAAATAAATGTACAGCCAGGACTGGCGCTGTGTTCTGGTAGTCTACTGTGACTGCTGAAACAAGGTGTTCAAGTCTCGTGGATCTAGTCTGGAAACTGACTGAGCTACGGACGTTGGAGTTAAAGTGTGGGTGCAATTACACTCACGGCGTACTGTGCAGCACAACATAGATTGTGAATCTTCAACCAGAAAGCTACTAATTAGTATACTAACAGAGGTGGGTATGAAAGAGTTCCGGAAACTAATATTATCATCGTATTATGTTATAGTACGGAGATTGTGTGTACATCATATCAAAGGTTTAACGAGAGGCAAGGGCCAAAGCACCAACGCACAACATAAACAAAGAAGACTAGAACCTTTTTTTCCTCTGAACGAATTCATTCGTTATATACCTCCTATGGCACACACAAAATAAAACCGCTAATTTTAAAGGGCTGGGGGAGGAGGGGGGATCCGGAGTATCCGGAGAGAACCCCCGATGATAGGCCCGAATGAACCGTGCCACGTACGAGAAGGGATAATTCTCTGCCTGCAGTGGGACTCGAACCTGACCTCCCGCACTGGGACGTTAAAGTCCGTTAAGTCAGTCTGACTGGACGGAATCGTGTTCAGCTGGTCTGTTCAGTTAGGGTATATCTCCCATCACATCTTGTGGAGTTGGACGTTATAACCCAACATGATAATGTGATACCATATGCAGACTCATTAAAAAAAAGCTTGAATGTTCATAATTTTTTATAACAATTATTATTAGTCTTCTGGTCATTTCAAATAGAAAAACCAATACACACTCGCTGAATGAGAAGGTTTAAAATTAGTTTGTTTCGGTGTGTCGAAAATAATATTGTTGCTCAAACCGGTCATCGAATATTTTTTTTGCGGTAAAATTATTTGGAAACTATCGGAATTTGTAAGGAGAGTTGTTTTTGTTTAACAAATGACTGCTCGAATGAAATCACCAATCGTAATAATAGAAAACAAAGACCTTTACTTTATGAGGTCATAGCCCTTCACAACCGAGTAACCACGCAAATCATCCCACGGCACAACAAGCCGCGAGCCCGTGACACACACAGCGAGTGGCCTTACACGAGGTCCGTCCCCGTGTTGAGAACCCTCCAGCAGTCGCCGCCATCGTCCGTCAGCCGACATCACCAGCACACACTCACTGTTTCTACAGGTGATGTAGACGTTACCGGACGGGTCAGCGCACACTTGGCGTGGACACTTCATGTGTGGGTGAGTGAGTGTGGCAACAACACGGCCTGTAGCCAGCTCTACACGGAACACGGTGTTACTGTCATAGTCCGACACAAGCAGGTCGCCACCCACAGTATTCAAGTATAGCGGACATTTCAGATCCCGCAGCGTGTTCCTGTCTATCACCGTGTGTATAAAATTACCTTTATATGTAATCACATCCACACTGGCCGGACCGTCAACACAACTGACGATGAGTGTGCCGTCCGTGGTCCCTGCACTCACCCCCCAGTACTGTCTGGCGGTCTGTACCCGCGACACGACGGTCGGGTGGCCGCTGACGTCAAGCAGGTAAAGACGCTTGTTCGATTCTGTGACGGCCACACGACCGTCGCGAAGCAGGGCCAGTCTGTATGGTTTATCATCAAGTGTAACACTGAGGACGGTGTGCGGGTTTGTCACGTCAGCAACCTTCACCATCTTGTTGTTAAAGTCAGTCATAACAAGTCGCTGTCCGTCCTGTGTAGCCACGATAGACGTGATGAGGGGACCTGTACTGTCAGTGTCACCAGCAGAGTGAGGTGTGAACAGAAACACACGGTGTGGGGTGGCCGTCATCGGGTCAAAACTCACTCCGCCTGTAACACACACAGTGTTTGTTGTTATACTCAGAGTACGTATTACCTTGTCACGCGCTGGCCTTTTTTTTTTTTTTTTTGGAGGGTG
>JACVVK020000005.1:82500-177500 GCA_018292915.2 Batillaria attramentaria
GTTGTTGCTGACCTCTGACCTTCTCCGCCGCCAGTTGTTGCTGACCTCTGACCTTCTCCATCTTCAGTCTGCGCTGACCGCTGACTTTCATCTGCTTTAACTGTCGGAACAGGCTTTGTTTTTCTTTCTTCAGCTTCTGGACCCTCGCCAAGTTCTCGGGCCAGTCTAACTTGATGATCACCACGTCTTTCACTGGGTCACAGATTATTGAGAGAAACAAATGTTAACATTAATTTTAAGAAAGTATATTTTTTTGCTCATTTTTTGCTCATTTTTTTGGTGTCCTGAGAATTTAGAGAGGAAGTTTAATTGTCCTGAACTGAATGTGTACGTGAAGGGAGACCGGAGAGATTAACAGGTCAACAGTTAAAAAGGGAGGTAAATGTGTGAGACAGGATCTTGTGTTCGATTAGTGCTGTCACTGAAATCCAGTAACGTGTGGCTAGAAGATGAAATGTCGGGACGATGTATCAGTACGAGTAAGTTGGGCTTTATTAAATAATGTAAATACCCCGAGCTGTGTAATTTGAATCACATGATGACATTGACTTCAGATACTGACACACATACCTGTCCGATGTATGACGTCATCACTAATTTGCTCGACACAGACCGAGCCCGAGTCCAAGTTGATGGTGGTAGATTTGGGAGTGACCATCACACACTCTGTGGTTCCTTTTACAGCTGATGTCGCGCCATGATCTGTCACACATGAATCGTCAGTTTGAGACAATTTGGACCTGAAGGAAGTTCTTGCACACGCGACGTGCACAGCAAAATCCTTTTGTTGTTAAAAACAAACAAACAATATCTCAAGTATAAAACTAAAACAGGGCTCACAGTAGACAACAAAACAACAGCGCGTTGTGAATAATTCATAATGATGAATATTGAAATATGATTATGGTCTGCACAAATACAAGTTTAGGCTTTGCCATTCGAGCTTTGCCACGCGCCGTATCCCAAAGCAAATTACGGAAATTAGATAATTTCATTGTCACCATCACCATGAAAAAACTATAAAAATTAAAAATTTTACCATCATCAGATTTCCACACTTGAACCTCCACTGGCTCCATCCACAGGGCCACCAGTCTGTCTGTCTCACGCCTCAGATCCTGCAGCATTTCCCTTGTGGGCAGGCTGATGTCTTCTCGCACGTGACGCAGACGTTCTCTCATGGACGTCGTGTTGATGGTTGTAGGCATACGCGTGGTGTACATATGCAAGAGATGCTTTTGATCCCGCACTCTGTCTCTTCCGTTCTGTAGTTTTGCAATCAACTCATCAAGATCACTTTCTACTCGACCATGGTCAGAGTGTTTCTCCTCAAGAAGTTTGACTTCCTGTCTTTGAAACTCTAACAATGAAGTGCTGGTCTGTGAAACATCCTCATGTCCGGGAGGTCTGGATGTGGTCGATGACGCTGATATCAGGACCTGTTGAGGATCCACTACAGTGTGACAGTCAGCTGCATGATCTGTCCGATGACTTTCCGAGCAGTGTATGCAGTAAAAGGTTCCACAGTCCAGACAGACGTTTGTCCAGGCGGGTTTACTGCATGTCTGACAAGACGAATCACTTCGTTTGAAAATGTGATCAGCTACAATTTCCTGAAGAACGAGATCTTTGCAGAAGTGATCGAGCTGTTCACTGATTGTCTGCCCCTGACCCCTAGGGATGCTGTGACCACAGGAAGAACATGTTGGGTCAGGTCCTTGCTGTTCCAGAAGCTGGCGAAGACAGGGTCTACACAGGACGTGTCCACAGGGTAGGATGGTGGGGCCCACACACAGACAACGACAGCGGGGACAGTCGGTGACAGACAGTTGTCGAGATGGAGAAGCTGATGCCATCCTTCCGCAAGGTCAGTTTGGACTCTCTAGACATCAGCACATATTTGCCCAAACGTGAAAAGTTCACCCACTCACCATCTCAACCAACGAACCAAACAAACCAATTAACAAACAAAGAAAGAAATCATGAAACTTTTTTCCTGTTGTCCAGTCTATCTCAGTTTACCTAATTGTAAACTTTGTGTTTCAGTCTGCTCCATTAAGCGAAGAGGTTCTGTGCTTTCAAACGGGTCAGATAAGATAGTGACATGACATTGTAGGTTTGTTTTCGTCCAGCGGCGAAGTCATTGTGCCTAAAAATATTGCTGAGAACCAACAAAGTAATTAAAACAATATATAAACAACAACGCAAAACATCCACCATCCCCACTAAACAACACCAGAAAACAGGCCACCAACACCACTTAACAACAACAGAAAACAGGCCACCATCTCCACTAAACAACAACAGAAAACAGGCCACCATCACCACTTAACAACAACAGAAAACAGGCCACCATCTCCACTAAACAACAACAGAAAAGAGGCCACCATCACCACTAAACAACAAAAGAAAACAGGCCACCATCACCAGTAAACAACAACAGAAAACAGGCCACCATCACCACTAAACAACAAAAGAAAACAGGCCACCATCACCAGTAAACAACAACAGAAAACAGGCCACCATCACCACTAAACAACAAAAGAAAACAGGCCACCATCACCACTAAACAACAACAGAAAACAGGCCACCATCACCACTAAACAACGAAAGAAAACAGGCCACCATCACCACTAAACAACAGCAGGGTGGGTGGGTGTTTTGGGGGCTTAATGTCCTTTTCCACCACGTACGGGTGATAGCAAACGATTGAAAAGCCAGCACAAATATTTGGCTCTAACCGGGATACGAACACACGACCCGTGCATTAGAAGTCCAACGCTCTACCATTCGGCCACCCCGGCTCCCCCTAAACAACAGCAGAAAACAGACCATCATCACTAAAGAACAACAGAAAAAGACCACCGTCATCACTACAAAACAAACGAAAACAGACCACCATCATCACTAAAGAACAGAAGACAAGCCCCATAAGCATGAAAACAGCAGCAGTAACAAAAGACTAATCAACATACCTGAAGCCATTGATGGTAAAATCTCTCTTCTTTTCTCTCTCTCTCTGTCAGATTCAGAAGACAGTGTGAATCCCTGCTGAGTGTAGTCGCACAAGACGACGGAGCGCTATACAGCAAGTCTTCTGGTTCACTTGTTAATGAACACAATATTTCTAACAAACGGCAGGCGACACTCTACGTACATGCAGCAAGGCAACGGACCTCCGACACTATCACTGTGACACTCAAGTGCAATACAGTTTCCACAATGAGCTGCCCCCGATAACGGATAGTGCACCACACGAGTTTGCTGAGTAATTTTTGACCGTGAAACTGCTAGTAAGAGTCGAAGTAAAAGTCACTTCTTCGGTCGAAATCATCTAATGATTGTGTTGTATTTTACATAATCGTGGCACCGAATTCGAAGAAATTATTTCTACCGCGTCCGAACCTGGATTTGTTTGATTTGAAACTAACAGCTGCATTCCAAACTCTACGGAAATCTGTGTTCATTGACGACAGGGGCAGTCCGTAAGGAAACGGAGGTCGAAATCGTAACTTTATGTCATTTTAATAGAGTGTGCCACACAGTTAACAATAAAGCAATACATTCAGTACAGACAACGACAGAAACTTTTCGGTGGAAGATGCTGATGTTCCGGTCTCTGGGTACCGGAACCAAAATCACTAATCCTGTCGGATTCTTCATGCATGCCACTGGATTTCGGTTTTTTTTTTTTGTTTGTTTTGTTGTTTTTTTTTTTGTTTGTTTGTTTTGTTTTGTTTGTTTTTTTTTTTTTTTGGGGGGGGGGGGGGGGGCTGGGGGGTTACGCAATCGAAAGGGCTTATCGTTGGATTGAGCTGTCCACACAGTGTCAGAAAAGCGTTTCAAACAGATATAACTACCGTGGTACATGTAACTTCCTTGGAGGCTAATTCAGACACGCAAGAGCATGTTTTGTCGTTATCTCGAAATTCTAGCGCCTTATCGCCACTTTGCAAGACCCACTAATCCAGGCTGTGTGAGGTGTGGTGCAATACACTGCTGGTACGACACGCTGTAGTCAACACACACATCAACAAGACTTTATTCTCTTGTTTTATACGCAATACCGTGCGAAAAAGAATAATTTTGACACCATCTGTTGTACCATGGTGACTCGGCGTGGCGTTCACTTGCAATCATAGCATAATAATATAACTAAATCAGCGTATCATAATGCTTCTAATCAACAGCACACACACACACACACACACACACACACACACACACACACACACACACACACACACACACACACACACACACCTGAGAGCCGGTAGTCACGGGTGTAGCTAGTTGCAATGGAAACACCTTGGATCGCCTCCTCCAAAAAAGCCAGGATCATCAAGTCTGCTGGAACAGTGATAGTGTCTGTTTGCTGGGGATGCAGCTGGAAGTTTGCTGGTTGATTTCCTTGGAAAGGGTCACACAATAGATGGGGCATCCTATTCGATCTTGCTGCGGAAGCTACAGAATGAAATCATCGTCAAGCGCTTTGGAAAGTAGACCAAAGGTCAGATGTTGCCATGGAAACAATTCAAAACCTTAGCTTTGTATGTGCAGCCTTACTTAAGTGCGCATAATTAATGTGTGTTGCTGAGTACTTGGTCAGTATCAGTTTGTTTTGTTTAAGTAATTTAATAACTTCAGCTACTTGTTTTATTGTTAGATAATAATTATTATCTTTGATTTGTAAAGTGTACCCAGACCTTTCAAATGGAAAACATGTCAACGAAATGAACATTTGGAGTTCGGAGCTCTCTCTCTCTCTCTCTCTCTCTCTTTGAAAAAAAAAAGTTTCGTATCTCTCCCTCTCTGCGATCTTCTCCATACAATACACACAAGATTTCTTTAGTGTAAAGTTCTTATCTGACAGAGCTTAACCACACAGGCATGAGACATGCACTCACAAACTTCAGGGTTGGAGTTCATGTTTGAAATTTCCATTCCCTGAAGAGAACGGGGCAGAATTTTTTTTTTAATCTGCAGAAATTACTAATTAGGACACAGTTCATACCCCCCTCCCCCCCCCCTAAAAAAAAATAAATAAATAAATAAATAAAAATACACGTTTCACTTTTTTCAATTTTTAATTTTAAATTTTTTAAAAATATTTTTATTACTCTCTTTTTCAGTAAATATTTATACAAACACAAATACTTACAGGAGCAGGCACGTACAAGATCAAGACATATATAGTTGGATACATGGGCATGCACTTAAAAAGGCAATGATTGCATGACGACCATTGTGTGTACATGTCGCACGTGTCTACCTCGGAGTAGCCATTTTGTTCTACTCTTACGACGTATCCATATCCATATACAAGTATACATACGTAAACACATACATACATACATACATACATACATACATACATACATACACTAGAAACCACATACACACGTGTGGGCAAAACAGTTATCGCAGCGTCATTGTAACAGATTTTATAATTAATGGCCAGATTGCTAAGTGTTCTAGGAGCTTTAGTTCACGGAGGACCGAAGGGCTGGATGTACAGGGTACATCTTTTCCCAGTCACATCAATTGTTCAGATTTTTTTTTCAGCCATTATGGCAAGCATTAGCTTTACCGTCATGGGCAGTCTGACCTTCCTTATTTACAAAGGTCTTGAGATAAGAAATAAGTGTGTATCGACACATGTTACGTTAAATTGTAACTATTATATTAGACCACAGGCTTCTGGTGAACTACACTACACTACACTACACTACACTACACTACACTACACTACACTACACTACACTACACTACACTACACTATACTATACTATACTATACTATACTATACTATACTATACTATACTATACTATACTATACTATACTATTACCGTATCAACAAGTCTGGTGACTGCTGATTAACTTACAAATTAATTTTGTCAATGTTGGGTATGTACAATTCTCACTGGCGAGTCGAAAATGGAAGGGGGGGGGGGGGGCAGTCACTCGAGGAAAAAGAAATGAGTGGGCAAGCTAAAAACAACTCAAAGGGGAAGGGGGTTGAGGGTGGGAGAGAAGGTGACGGAGGCGAATCGATTGGGTACAGCTTTCGGTCGGGGGGGGGGGGGGGGGGGGGGTTGGGTAGCAAGGACAAGATTGTAGACATGTCTGCGCACCTTATCTAGGATTTTATCCTCGATAAATAAGGTCTCTCTCTCTCTCTCTCTCTCTCTCTCTCTCTCTCTCTGTGTGTGTGTGTGTGTGTGTGTGTGTGTGTGTGTGTGTGTGTGTGTGTGTGTGTGTGTAAAATATATACACAAAGTTCCGACTTTGGCTGCTACCATTAAAGGCAACCAAGCCAGTGATTCCGGAGTGATGTGTCCGTTAGGCAAAACAGCTATTGAAGACGATAAAAAATTGTTGTTTACATGTCCCTTTGACACTAAAGTTGACGTAGCCCAAACAAGTTGGTAACACAGAATGTGTAGGGAAAATATCATTGGTCGTCCTTTTATCAAAAACAAAACGAAACAAACAAAATAACCAAACTTTTATTGAAAATAAAAATGAGAATGTCATGTCATGGCAACCGTCTTCACTGTGTACCGAGGACTGACCGCCGTGCGTTGTGTACTGACGCTGTTGGTTGTGTGCTGACGCTGTTCGTTGTTTTCTGCTCACAGCACGGATTGTTGGTACAGTATCTGCGGTCCTCCCGATATACATGTCATATAGGACCCCGCCAGTCACTACCCTATAGCCACGGTGGTCTCTCAGGGCCGCATTTTTACGTATCTCGGTGCCGTAGTTTGTCATTGGAAAGGTTCCAATATTAACGACAACTACGGACCAGGACGCACGAGAACACACCCGCGCTCAAGAGAGAGAGAGAGAGAGAGAGAGAGAGCACCACTGACGCCATAATGTCTAACAATTAAACAAGTTGCTGAAGCTGGTAAAGTTATCAAACAAACAAACTGGTGCTGGCCAGGTACTCAGCAACACAAATAAAGTGTATTTTGCCTGCATTTGCATAGATATCTTCATGCCTAAGGTGAAAATCCGTGCTATTAGTGGCTCTCCTGAGGCCAGTTTCCGCCATGACAGCAATGCCCAATCACGAGTTTACAAAAAGCAACACTCAGACAAGATGCACGTGCTCCCATTAAAAAATACTAGGGAATGACTTTCCGGTGGCAATTCACAGTCTCAGAAAGTCGTAAACAGCACAGGTTTTCACCTGAGAACACGATACACGTGCAGCTTGGCTATACCGTTTTCCCGCTGTGGCGCAGGCAACGTCATAATTATGAACATCAGTTAAACGCGGGACGGAGATGAGCTAAGCACGGCAAGGCCACGCCATTGTTAACCGTAGCCGTAGTGCCTGTCGTCACTATCTGAACCTCTCCAATATCTGAACCTCCCCAATGTCTTACCCAGTCCGGCTGCACTAACTCACTGACACTGACATGGGACGCTCGCAGCGTGAGATCAAAATCCGGGTTGACAAACGCCGTGCATGCACTGTAGTAGTGTAGTGTATGGCCTTCTCCAATCCCTGTCAGAAGTGTTAGCGTATTTGCTGCCTAAGAATTTATCATGAGAGCTGTTAGTGTAGCGCGGACTGTCAAAGTCAAAATCAAAGTCAGCAGTGTTTCTTCCTGTAGTCCCGTCTGGAGTGTGGAGGTAATACAGAAAATCAGAGCGAAAATGAATACTCTGAATATAAGAAACCACAACTGTAGAAAGGACAAGATAAAAACACATAGAGAAAAAGATTTTAACTTTATTTCATTCCACAAATTCAGGCGATACACTGTGATACAGTAATGCTGATGATATGATGCGCCGTGAAGCTTTCGGCCAGCATACGCCGTGCGTAACGGCAGTGACACAAAACCACGCTCATCGTGTGCCGCTAACAACTGATTATAATTGATTCTGATTCATTACATGCATGTGAGAAGCCGCAGATTAAATAACGAAACAAATATGACAAGAAAACTCCATGACACATAATATTTTTTATGCTTCAGCAGGTCAGACAAACGCATGCGGAAACAAGAACACTTGCTCAAGTTAACACACAAGGGAGATAACAAATAGATCCAACAGATACAAACTTTACGGATTCATCTCCCACATTAAGCATCCTATAACTATCAGCCTGATTATGAATCCTGTGTCAGAAGGGTAAACAATGTTTATTTACTTGTCTATGTACAAAAACAATCACACATGTTTTGGTAAGCACTTCACCGTTACCCTTATTGACAAAGTCATGAAATATAATGATAATAATAATAATGACGACGATTTTTATGGTGCCAATCCTTAGCCTGAAAGCTCTAAGCGCCTTACAAACGGGAAAAAAGGTGGACGGGGAAAGCGTGCGGAGGAGGGAGGGTGGGGAGAAGGGGGAGGAAGCTGCGTAAGCAACAGAGACCATCTTGGAACTAGGCAGGGGTAGTAGAGCCGCCCTAGCAACGATGACTATTTTCGGCAAAAATTGAGAAGGGGGGGGGGGGGGGGGGGGGTTACGATAATACAAACAGATAAATACACGGTTTCAAACACTATCAAACACAAATCCCCCTCAACACACAGACACAGCTGTACTGTCACACACATGAATAAAATGAAATAAATGTACAGCCAGGACTGGCGCTGTGTTCTGGTAGTCTACTGTGACTGCTGAAACAAGGTGTTCAAGTCTCGTGGATCTAGTCTGGAAACTGACTGAGCTACGGACGTTTGAGTTAAAGTGTGGGTGCAATTTCACTCACGGGCGTACTGTGCAGCATAACATAGATTGTGAATCTTCAACCAGAAAGCTACTAATTAGTATACTAACAGAGGTGGGTATGAAAGAGTTCCGGAAACTAATATTATCATCGTATTATGTTATAGTAAGGAGATTGTGTGTACATCATATCAACGGCTTAACGAGAGGCAAGGGCCAAAGCATCAACGCAACAGGAACAAAGAAGACTAAAGCCTTTTTTTTTTTCCTCTGAATGAATTCATTCGTTATATACATCCTATGGCACACACAAAATGAAACCGCTAATTTTAAACACCATTGAAACAGATATTAACAGTGTTAACAAGTTTAACATTTTCCTGTTTACAGCTTCTCCTCACAACACCCAATACAAATGACCATTACTGGCAGATAATGTATTTTGTATGAGCTTATCACCTTAGTTATAGTGGGCAGTCTATAGGGGCCATGGGTTCGACAGTAGCTGATTCCGGGGCAGGCGTGGGGGCAGTACCGTGCAGAACGCTGGCCACAAACAGCAAAATAACCATGTAGCCTATCACTTGCAATCCTTTTTTTCTGCCACAGCTCTACAACAACTCTCTATCATCCCATAAACAATTCTGATTCTGATTCTGATCTGCGTTTGTATTCCTCCCAGGTCATGGGTGGAATCCACGGAGGACTTGGAAGCTGGGCAAAAGAGGGCGAGGATGATGGTATGATGCTGCTATGGAGGTCCATGTGCCCTGAGGCTGCATGAAAGGGCCGCATTCCACGCTTCCTGTCATAAATATCCCGGCGTTGACCAGGAGGTCCATGTGATGTGGGGCTGTATGAAAGGGCCGTATTCCACGCTTCCTGTCATAAATATCCCGGCGTTGACCAGGTACGGAAACGATGGCACCTGCGGTGCAGGCCGTGTAATCATCCACATCATGAGATGTGGCTTAACAAGGGAAGCACCCCCAAAGTCGCACCCGTGAAGTGGGTGAGTCTCGGCTGTGTGGCAACAGTCTACCCGTAGCACAGTCGTTCTGGGTAGGAGCCAACCTAGCTAGGCAAACTTCCGCTTGCTTTGGCCCGAAGTCGACCCCGGGTCCCCGGTCCATGGTCCGAAGGGTTAACCACTATACTACGGAGGCCGATGCAGTCCTTAGTTTTAAACA
The DNA here is from genome assembly GCA_018292915.2 of Batillaria attramentaria. Taxonomy (NCBI): domain Eukaryota; kingdom Metazoa; phylum Mollusca; class Gastropoda; family Batillariidae; genus Batillaria; species Batillaria attramentaria. The sequence continues at coordinate 92,396 of JACVVK020000005.1, forward strand.
CATAAAGCAAATGAGACTTTCTGCACGGGAGTTTTGTCATGAGTCGCAATCAACACGGCCCGGGTTACCTAGAAACCTCGCATGCCTAGTTCACATAGGAATATTGCAAAGCTGTAGTCATTCTACGGCGGGGAAATTGTAGAGTCTGCCCGGACAATACAATGCAGTAATATATATAGATATATCAGCATGCTCTAAGATAATTTATCAGTAAATAGTCAACAAGAATGAGACGGTATCATTGTGGGTCGATGCGCGATCTTGCATTTTTTGCGAGGTGTGTGAGTTCGACTCCTACATTAGGCTGAAGTGAAACGTTTATACTTACTCCAACACATTGCTCGTTTTCTCTGGCTGTGTGAACTGGATCTGGTTGTTTAATTTGTCCATCACAGTCAAGGATACATCAAATGTGGCCGACCTGGCAGTCTGACTGGACTGAATAGTGTTCAGCTGGCCTGTTCAGTCAGGGCATACCTCCTATCACATTTGGTGCAGATGGACGTTAAAATCCAACTAAGTAAGGTAATGTCACATGCAGATTCAAAAAGTTTCAGTATTCAAAAATTTCAAACTGACTATTATTCTTATGGACATTTCAAATAGACAATGGGATCTAGACTCACTGAATGAGAAAGTTTTAATGTTATTCCATTTCGGTGTGTCATTTTATTTTCTTCTCTTTCTCAATTTCAAACATTTTAGTTTACATTGTACTTGTTGTTCTTCGTTTGTTGTTCAAAGGGATCATCGAATACTTTTGATGCGGTAAAAGATTTCGAAATTGTGACGTTAGTTGTTTTTGTTTATTAAACTGCTGAAATGAAAGATTTGAACCGTTTTTTCCCCCCAAAAAATTCCAAGAATTAAAATAAAGACCTTTACTTTTTGAGGTCATAGCCCGCCACAACAGAGTAACCATACACTTCATGCCACGACACAACAAGCCGCGAGCCCGTGACACACACAGCGACTGGCTTGACACGAGGTCCATCCCCGTGTTGAGAACCCTCCAGCAGTCGCCGCCACCGTCCTTCAGCCGTCATCACCAGCACACACTCACTGTAGCTACAGGCGATGTAGACGTTACCGGACGGGTCAGCGCACACTTGGTGTGGACCCTTCATGTGTGGGTGAGTGAGTGTGGCAACAACACGGCCTGTAGCCAGCTCTACACGGAACACGGTGTCACTTCCAGAGTCCGACACAAGCAGGTCGCCACCCACAATATTCAAGTATTGCGGCCAATTCAGATTCATCAGCGTGTTGCTGTCTATCACCGTGTGAATGAATTTACCTTCATATGTAATCACATCCACACTGGCCGGACCGTCAGTACAACTGACGATGAGTGTGTCGTCCGTGGTCCCTGCACTCACCCCATAGTACTGTCTGGCGGTCTGTACCCGCCACACGACGGTCGGGTGGCCGCTGACGTCAAGCAGGTAAAAACTCTTGTTACCTGCTGTGACGGCCACACGACCGTCGTGAAGCAGGGCCAGTCCCCATGGTTTATCATCAAGTGTAACACTGAGGACGGTGTGCGGGTTTGTCACGTCAGCAACCTTCACCATCTTGTTGTACACGTCAGTCATAACAAGTCGCTGTCCGTCCTGTGTAGCCACGATAGACTTGATGAGGGGACGTCTACTGTGAGTGTCACCAGCAGAGTCAGGTTTGAACAGAAACACACGGTGTGGGGTGGCCGTCATCGGGTCAAAACTCACTCCACCTGTAACACACACAGTGTTTGTTGTTATACTCAGAGTACGTATTACCTTGTCACGCTCTGGCCAGTTTTTTCGGGGAGGGTGCGTGTGCTCTGTTTAACAAAAAGCTCTCTCTCTCTCTCTCTCTCTCTCTCTCTGTTACACACAAACAATGGTACCTGCTGTTACTATCTGCCGGCTTGTATTTCCAGTAGCGTATGTTTCTTTTTGTGTCTGAAAAAATAAAAGAAATGGTAAATTAGCAGTACTTATATTATTTCTTCAATTGCTACTGCTCTACGAGACTGTAACACGGACACCAATAACTGTGCATGTCCTATATTTAGAAGCCGCTCGTATCGTATAGTAATGGAAGCAAAATCTCTCTCTCTCTCTCTCTCTCTCTCTCTGTCTCTGACCGCCGTAGCGAACGGACGTGTCCAGCTGAGCTGCGATGTGCAGCCAGCCTTGACGGCCGAGTGCCGAGTGCTCCCTGAGACTATTCCCTTTCTTTTCTGTTTGGGACCACAGACTGATTCTGACCTTGGATTACCTCTTGGATTACCACCAACAGTTTTGTTTGTTTGTTTTTTCTTGAGTGACATTTACTTTCTACGCATCAAGTGGTCTATTGTTTGTGACCTGTGCAGTGTATACTTTGTGCTTCATTACTGTGTGGAATGTATCTTGGTCCTAGTCGGACATCATCTTTCTGTTCCAAGTCACACCAATCTACATCTACCACATTTTATCGAGGACTTAATACGTGTGTATTATCATGCCATTGTGACTGAACATTGTAACCTGACTTGTGTTTTAACATAAGCAGAACCCACTTGACTTCATACCTCACTTCCTGTCATTCCTTAAGTTGGTGGAACCCTACTGTAGTTCTACTTATTCCTATCGTGCAAAGCTGTGACTTAGACGCTGCACTTGATGATGTGCCTTTTCTGAAGGCAAGTATTCTAGTCTTCATTTGACTCGGATTGTGCGAACACTGCATCTCTTCATTGCACCACAGCTTGGCAGTGTAACATAATCAGCGCTACCTGTTCCCTAGGTGGCCCCCTTGTCGCTGCTAATTACGAGAGATACGCGTCTGGAAATGCCTCGCCCATCTCCTTGCCCTGCCAGAAGTATGGGTCCAGGGTCAGCTAACATGACACATCCTCCGATGTTAAATAGCGTGACAAGCCGACCAGACCAACATGCCTGAGGCTGGCAAGTGCTGAATCAACACCCCCCACCCCCACTCCCTTCCTTCCCGGTATCTGTTACAAGATCTGGCGACTTAGTGGGCACTTGCTTCAACGCAACGTCCGTCCTTACGATGGAATCTCCTCACTGTTCCCGTCCTATCGTAAGTCAGCCTACGGCCAGCTGCCAGTCCCCAGAAACACCGAAACCGGCTATTCACCACACACTAGACCATAGACAAAAAACTTTTCACAGCCCTAGTGTCAGTGTTTTGGGTAGGTGGAGGAAAGCCCTATCCTACCGTTATGTATGCATGCTACAAGACTTGGACAGTAGCTTCTCCGTAACATGGAAAGATGTTGACTTTAACGAGAAGGTCGTCACACGCCAGGACTTCAGCATTCGTACGCGTGCTGCTAGCATTCCAGATTCTCTGGCCAAGACCTTTGTACAGGTGTGGCGCAACGATGTCAAGTACATCACCGTTACCTTGTACTACAGGAAACAACGCATCAGGGGTGGCACTTGTCTGATTCAAGGAAACAGGGCCGACCAGTGGGTAGTGTCTGAGTTCCACGAGTTGTGCGCCCTTGTCCAATTGATTCAAGACAAGGACTTAGCCGAGGATCAGTTTCCGCCGCCTGTTTTCTGTCATCTGCCCATTGAGCCTGGCAGTGCCTCACACGGCGTTTTCTCGTCGTCCTCTAACGTCTCGGTTATTGAATGTGACGGCGCTAACTCTGCTCCATCTGATGGCGTTGCTGATAACCCAGTTCTCAACAAACCGCCCATCCCCACTCCCGACCAACTTCCTGACCCGGCAACCGAGCCTCCTGTCTCGGATGTTTCAATCTCTGCCACGGGAGTGCCGGACCTAGGCAGTGACGTAAAGTATGCCGATGACTTGATGAGCGCAGCTGTAGTCAGTGAGGCGGATAATCACCTAACAGCCAAGCCGGTGGTCCCCCTCCCTCCCGTTGCTTCAAGCGGCGGGCCCTGCGTCTCTGGGGTGGTTACATCACCTGCGGGCAGTGCCGGATCAAGTGATCCTTATCATCCTGATGAGGACAACGGTTGTCCTGACTGCCAAATCCCGTCAGGGCAACTCTCTCACATTCCTAGTGAGCCGACGAATGTAGTATGTCACGGGAGAGTGGCTACAAATACCTCACCTGCAACACTGTTCAACCCTCCGCCACTGAAACAGCTTGCTGCTAACCCAGCTCTTCTCACTTCTCTTATCTACCGCCAGCAGCAGCAGCTTACCAGTGCGCACACAATGATCTCGGCTCTCCGACAGGAAATGGCCATATTAAAGACAGATCTTTCCTGTATCCTTACAAAAGTAGATCAGCTCGAGACTATGACCAGAGACAATGCCGTTAAAGCCTCAAATGAACTGAAAGTATCGGAACAATGCTTTAATAGCAAAATGACAGGCATGCGGGAGCGGCTTGGCAGTCTGGCTGACAAGGTTGGCAGACTCACCTCAGCCAAGGACAGCCAAGGCTATCTCCTGCGTACCGTGCAGCAGCGCGTAAACGAACTATCTTCCCCGCCACTTGAAACCACTATCATAGACTCACCACGGCCTGCTGACACCCAACAAAGTCCCCAGCAAAGTCCCCAAGTGCCAGCGCCGGCTTCTGATGGAGGTCAGAACATTTCTGTTGTGGTGGGTCAACGCGGGGAAGACAATAAAACAACCAATCACCCGGACCGTCCACGCCAAACTGATGCAACGTCGCCGGGTGAAAATTTGTCCACTCGTCGCGTGAATCCCACCACACACACCCTCATCATTGGGGACTCCATTCTGAGTGGGATGAAGGGCAACAGAATGGCAACGTACCCTGGCGAGAGGGTGCAGATCATCTCGGTGTCTGGCCTCAAAACCAAGGACCTCACAACCTGGTTACATCAACAGGATAAAGCTACTGACATTGAGTCAGTCACGTTCCACATTGGTGTAAATGACTGCAAGTCTGGAGAAGTGACCAGTCTTTCATGGGACGAGATAATTGGCTCCTGCAGGCGCGTTTTCCCCAATGCGCGTCTACATGCTTCATCCATCATCCCCGCCAAAGGTAGACAGAACATTAACCGACCCATCGCTTCTTCTAACGCTAACCTGCATCACGTGTGCCAAAGGAGGGGCGTTGTGTTCATCGACAACAGGAGCACGTTTGTGGCTGAGAGTGGTGCTCCCCGTAAGGCCCTTTACCGGCAGGACAGCGGTGATTTCATTCACCTCAGCATACGAGGTACCATCAGACTCGCCACCAACATCAAACGTGGCGGTCAGCCTATGCAAAATCGCTCTCCCTCTTACAACAACGATGGCGGCCCTAGTTGTGAAGCTGAGGAAAAGGAACTGTCCTGTAATGTAGTCTCTAGTGAACAACGTGCATCTGTCGGGCAGTCATACTTGGGAAATGAATCTCATCACACATCCAGCACCAGTCACGGCCCTGATGATGGACAACTGCAACAGCAACGACAGCAACAACAGCAGCAGCAGCAACAGCAGCAGCAACAACAACAGCAACATCAACAACAACACCACCACCAGCAACAACAACAACTGCAGTGTCAACAGGAGCAACAACACCAGCTGCAACTACAACACCACCACCAGCTGCTACACCACCACCACCAGCATCCGCAACATCATTCTTACAACGAGCAGCAGCCGACCGGCGTGTCCTCAGCTGCCCCCATGTGGCCCCAGCCGGTGTTCAATGGATACCCACCTCATCAGGACACCCGTTCACCGCCTCTGGCCTACTACAACCAGTACCTCAGCAGCACCCCGCAGCAATATCCTACACCTGCCACACCCACCTGCCCACCATGGATTACCTATGGGCAACAGTGGCCTTTGTTCCAGAATCCTGTGCGTGTTTGGTAGATGTGCATACAGTGGTTTAGCATCTCAGTTGTCAGTGATGTGTGTAGCCAAAATTACTATATAGCATCTCAGTTGTCAGTGATGTGTGTAGCCAAAATTACTATATCTGTGACGTATTATCGACCTTCATTTTGGTTGTTTGTGTCAACTATCAACTGATGTGGATTTACCGCAGTGTGTATACGTGATTCCAGTTTATGAAATATAATTATCTGGATACCTGTTCTGCGCTTCAAGTTTCGTTTTGGAATACTTTTATTGGCGGTTTGTACCTAATTTCTATTGTGGAGGCACTGGCGTTTCCTTCCAGTATCCTTCCAACTGACAGCGTTACTTTACTGTTGTTCTGGGTGCTCCAGTTGGTCATTGTGACACGTATTGTGTATCAATAGGCTTACACGTGCCGTCACGGAACTGCTTGTTATTCTGCTTCTTCGGCTTTGTTCTGCCCAGAACGGACAGTTTTCCGAGGTGTCTCAACTTAGGACTTAAATAAGCTGTGGGACCCTTGAACACGGTGCAGTTACTGTCTGTGCACAGGAACGAACTACTACTTTGCACCGCATACATTACATTATTAATACTTCCGCCGAAGTGTTCTATCTGTGCCTATACCTTAAGGTAATCCCATTTCGTCCAGCGAAAAAAATTGCTTCTTATTACAAACACTTTGTTAAACAAATTCATTTTGTTTCATCACTGACGCTTCTGTTTGTGCACTTCACTGATTTATAGTGCATCTTTACTCCGTCCAATCAAGACTAGTGAACTGACACTAGATTTCTCCACCTGCGAGTTCACATCTCAATTATTGTCTTGGTTCATTCGTCAATACATTTTCTATTTTACCTCTGAACAATCTATTCTTCCTGTACTTTAAAGTAATGAAAGATGAATCGTACGATTGGTGAACAAAAACTCCGCATCGGACATTTAAATGTCTATCACCTTGCCAATAAAATACCCGATATCTGTGTTTTTCTGAATGAGCCCGAGCCGTTTCATATCTTCGGTCTTTCTGAAACACGCCTCAATACACGCATAACTAATTTGTCAATCGACGTGCCTAATTTTTCCATCATCAGACGAGATCCTAGTATGCCGGGCGAGACAGGGCTAGCTGTTTATATACACATTTCTCTGCTGGATTCAGTGCAGAGACGAACAGATTTAGAAACCAAAGAAGTTGAGTGCATTTGGCTCGAGCTGAAAACTTCCCATTCTCCCACATTACTGATTGGTTTCCTGTACCGCAACCCTGCTGCAACTCTCGAATGGTACGATCATTTTCTACGTATGTGTGACAAGGCCTGCTCGCGCAGTCCTGACGTTCTCCTCATGGGTGACTTCAATATCGATATGTTGAAGCCACACAGTGCGTGGGACTGTACTACTACACTACTGGGACTGAAACAACTTGTTAATAATCCTACTAGAATCACCCCAACATCGTCAACAGTCATAGACCATATATATACAAATAAGCCCGCGGTGGTCAACAATGTAACTGTACATAGTCTTAGCATCAGTGATCACTTCCCAGTTAGTTGCACATGGTCAGCAAACCTTCCGAAAGCCAAGAAGGGTGGACACACATACATTACATACAGATCCTTTAAACGATTCAACGAACATGACTTTCTTTCAGATCTCAGTGATGCAAATTTTTCCCACGTGTTCCAAGAGAACGAACCTGACCGCGCACTTGCGGTCTGGTACCAAATATTTTTAGAGATTTTAAACTTGCATGCACCGTTACGCCGTAAACGAGTTAAACATACTACTGTTCCACCTTGGTTATCTCAAGAAATAATAGCCGCCATGAAAGTCAGGGATGAGCTGAAGAAACAAAAACGATTCAGTGAATTCAAACAGGAGCGAAACCGCGTCAGATCACTAGTCCGCCGAGCAAAGAAAGCTCTCGTTAATCGGCTTATCAAACAGGACAAAGACGCGTCCTCAGTTTGGCGTGCCATGGCTGTAGTGACTGGGGGCGCTGACAAAAAAGGCCCTCCTATCCCTTCTTGTCTGACCGCAGACGACTTTAACAAACACTTTCTGTCTATTGCTGAATCCCTTGCCCCCTCACCAGAAGATACCGATCCCTTCACCTGTCCTGAAACACTTGTCCAGTTCTGTAAAGAAAGAACAGCAGGCTGTGATCCGTTCGTCATTCCCCCAATAGCGGTACATGAAGTCGGTAGGCTCATAAATTCAATGCCGAATAAAAAATCTGCAGGACCTGACGAGATCAGCCCCAAAATACTAAAACTATCCCTCCCATATATCATCGACTCTTTAACGTATATCTATAACCTTTGTATTCAACAAAACGTTTTCCTGGCTGACATAAACAACTATCGTCCGATATCGTTACTTTCTGCCCTGTCAAAACCCCTGGAGCGGCATATCCATAAACATTTAACAGAATTCTTTGAGCAGCACTCTCTCTTCCATCCTCACCAGTCAGGTTTTCGGAGAAAGCACTCCTGTCACACAGCCCTAGCACGACTGTCGGATATATGGTTATCTGCCATGAATAATTCAGAACTAACTGGAACCTTGTTTGTTGATTTACGGAAAGCCTTTGACCTTGTCGACCACAACATTCTTCTCACGAAGCTTACACTTTATCTAAGTAACGCCTCATCAGCTGATCAAGGTTTAGTCCCTACGGCCAACAGCTCTCCGTTACATTGTCCTAAGAGTCTAATCCAAACGCCTCCCAAGGCGCCTGAGGCGTCCCACTTTTTCAGATCTTACCTTAGCGACCGACACCAGCAGGTCACCGTCAATGGGTCTTTTTCTTCAAACGGGTTAGTAACACGAGGAGTACCCCAAGGTTCCATCCTTGGACCCCTCTTATTCTGCATATTCATCAACGACCTCCCGTTACACCTTAACCACGAACAAGTATCATGCGACTTATTCGCTGACGACGCTACCATTCACACTTCCAACAAAAACATCAACACAGTTAGCGGACGGTTGCAGCGGGGCTTGGATGAAGTGTCCAACTGGTGTGAACGTAACTCCATGGTACTTAATCCGTCCAAAACTGAGTGCATGATCATAACTACGAGACAGAAACATCAGCTCAACCCACTTGCACTCAATTTGTCTCTCCATAACCAGGCCATTGTTCAAGTCAATGAACACCGTTTACTGGGTGTAATCGTTGACAACCAGTTGAAATGGCAGGCCAACATTAATAAAGTCTGCAAAAAAGTATCGAGAAATTTATTCCTACTGTCAAGGCTGAGACATTTCATTGACACAGACACTCGAAAGTTATTCTATTCGGCCCACATCAAGACTCATATTGACTACGCCTCTACCATATGGGATGAAAGCAGTGACGTACACCTAAAAAGACTCAACTCCCTACATCGACGAGCAGCAAAACTGATCCTACCTGACCCCTCCTTATCCACTGACCAGAAGCTCCGGAATCTAGAGATACTCCCTCTTTCAAAACAACTTCTTTTTTAATAAAGGCGTTTTCATGTATAAAATCCTTAATGGTTTTCTTCCCCACTACCTCAGTCATCTCTTTACTACTTCAGACTCCCGTTACCCAAACTCCAGGTTACGCCTAATTATCCCACGTCCAAGGATAGATATATTTAAAACTAGCTTATCATTCTCGGGTGCCACTCTTTGGAACAGCTTGCCCACTCTCATTACAACAAGTAGTTCACTCTCATCGTTTAAAAAGGATTTCATAAATTTTTTGGTATCCTAGATCATGAGCTGCTCATTGTCATTGCTATGGCTATGTCACTGCTTTTCACCTGCACATGCGTCACTACATTTTATTTAGCGCCAAGTACCCACATTCACCTTTCAGCAATATGAATAACGTTCTCTTATCTGTGCGAGATAACTCATCGTCATTTTTGTCCACTTCTATAGAAATTATGACATTATTTCCGCTTATGATTATGTTCTGCATAGGTGCGTGCGAATAATTCATGCGTGATGTAGTGTGTGTGTGTGTGTGTGTGTGTGTGTGTGTGTGTGTGTGTGTGTGTGTGTGTGTGTGTGTGTGCTTTTTTTTTTTTTTTTTTTTTTCTTCTTCTTTCTTAATTTTTCAGTAGTATTAGCTCATGTAGTGTAGCAACGGCAAGTTTTAAAATTGGTATGAATATGCCTGTAACTTCTACCGTTGTAAAATAAAGGTTCTTGTTCTTGTTCTTGTTCTTGTTCTCTCTCTCTGTGCTAATACCACAATACTCATTATTCTTATTCTTATTATTTATTTGCTACTGCCCGTGACACGGAAATACACACACACACACACACACACACACACACACACACACACACACACACACACACACACACACCTGAAAGTCTGTAGTCACGTGTGTAGGTGGTAGCTGGTCGAGTCTCACGTCCGCATCTCCCGCTTCAGTAGTGCATGATGTCGTTTCCGTTGACGTCACTTCCTTTCCCTGCTGTTTTTGCAACATCGTATCCTTCGCACTACCAGTGGTACCTTCTGTTACTGTCTGCTGGTGTTCATTTCCACAAGCGTCTGCTTCTTTTGGTGTCTGCCATAAAAATGACAATATTAATCAATATAATAATAATAATAATAATAATGGGTATTGTATAGGCGCTTTACCCAATTTCATGAATCGGCTCAGAGCGCCGCGAACTGAACCCAACACGCACGCTCACGTGAATCACACGCATTCTCTCACACACTGGACATAAACACATTACAATCACGTGGTGCGAAGGGTCAGCTCAGCTATTTGAATTTCGGAATTTAGAATTGCATTTATTTTTCAAATTTTGTGGGCTGAACATTTCCAAAGCAGAGGGGGAGGAAGCCGGAGTACCCGGAGAGGAACCCCCGACGATCGGCCCGAATGAACGGTGCCACAAACGAGAAGGAAAAATTCTTTGTCCCGGGTGGGACTCGAACCCTTGACCTCTCGCATTGGTGACAAGTCTCTTAACCACTAGACCACCGACCGCCCCAATATTATTTCTTCAGTTGCTACTGCTGTATGAAACAGTAACATAGACACCACAAACTGTGTATATCCTACCTTTGGACGCCACCCATATCATATAGTAATAATGCAAATCTCTCTCTCTCTCTCTCTCTCTCTCTCTCTCTCTCTCTCTCTCTCTCTCACACACACACACACACACACACACACACACACACACCTGAGAGTCTGTAGTGACGTATGTTGGTAGTGGCTGGCCGAGTCTCACGTCCGCATCTCCCGTCTGAGTACTGCATGATGTCACTTCCGTCCACGTCACTTTCTCTTTCTTCTGTTTTGGCAACAGCGCATCCTCCAACATTTTCTGAAGCTTTTCTTGTAACTCTTTGACCCCCTCCCACTCCTCAACTGGCACGTCCATCAGGAACCTCAGGCCAGAGTCGATAGCCAGCAGACGGACGTCAAACTCCTCACACAGTTGTTGCACCAGCTTGGACAGCACATCCTTTTCCTCAATCCTCTTCATCACTTGTTTCAACAAGCTCGTCTTCTTCTGCTGTATCCCGGTATAAAATGTCTTCACCCTTTCCCGTTCTCTCGTCTTCTCCTCCTGGTGAGTGTGATACAGGGCCGCCAGTTCTGCCTCCGCCCTTCTCTTCTCCGCCTGCAGTTGCTGCTGACTTTTGACCTTCTCCGCCTGCAGTTGTTGTTGACCTTTGACCTTCTCCGCCTGCAGTTGTTGCTGACATCTGACCTTCTCCGCCTGCAGTTGTTGTTGACCTTTGACCTTCATCTCCTGCAGTTTTTGTTGATCTCTAACCTTCTGCGCGTGCAGTTGATGTCCTTTGGCCTTTTCTGCCTCCAGTTGACGCTGGACTCTCGCGAAGTTCTCGGTCCAGTCTATCTTGGCGATCACCACGTCTTTAGCTTGCTCGCAGATTTTTGAGAGAAACAAATTTACAGATAAGAATAGTAATCTTTTGCAATACATTTACACACGTAGAATGATCTGAAACAGTGGATGTTTTCACTCAGTTCCTACCAAGTACGTTTGGGTCGCTGATGTTGTGCACCAGTGGCCTCACGAAAATTAAATTCTGGCTCAAAACTATCACCCGGGTCATCATAACTTTCGCCAGACTCCTCCTCACTGACCATGCACGTTTACACCTAAATGGCGGCTTCAGCAACCGCCAGTAATTGCCTTCTCTCCACCACTGACACAGACGACAAACATTTCAGATCTATCGAACAGAGAATGTAGGCAAATTGTTCTCCCTGGCAAAAGAGCTGTTAAGGAACCGCCACTCATGTCTGATTCTCGCCTATATTCCCAAAGTGGAAGAGCTCTCACGAACGCGGATTCCCCCGCCGCACGCGGTAGGGAAATGTATTAAAACTGGTCTTGAAGAATTGACAGAATGACATTGACTGATCTCACGACGAAGGCTATACCACAGAGCAGGACTTTGGAAGAACCAAATTCTTTGGTGGGGCAGCCGATGGGATGATGCGAATTCGGGTAAAAAGGAAGTTAAGGTCAGACACAGGATCTTGTGTTTGATTCGTGCTGTGACTGGAAACCAGTAACGTGTGCTAAGAAGAAGAAATGTCTGGATGATGCATTAGTATGATTAAGGTCTCTCTCATTTAAATGCCCTGAGTTGAGTATTTTTAGAAATGTGAGATGAAATTACTGACACACATACCTCTCCGATGTATGACGTCATCACTAATTTGCTCGACACAGACTGAGCCCGAGTCCAAGTTGATGGTGGTAGATTTGGGAGTGACCATCACACACTCTGTGGTTCCTTTTACAGCTGATGTCGCGCCATGATCTGTCACACATGAATCGTCAGTTTGAGACAATTTGGACACAAAAGAAGATCTCACACGCGATAAACACGTTAAAATTCTTTCATTGTTCTGACAATATATTACTAAAACTAAAAAATCTGAATTTAAGTACCTTCGCCAAATATGAATATAACATTATACTCCGCAAATATACAAGTTTGAAAGTTTAGGCTTTGCCATTTCAACGTGACTCACAGTTAATCCTAACGTCATTTTCTCGTCACCATCACCTTGAAAAAAAACCAAACAAAAAAAAAACTAATAAAGTATGTGAAGTTATACCATCATCAGATTTCCACACTTGAACCTCCACTGGCTCCATCCACAGGGCCACCAGTCTGTCTGTCTCACGCCTCAGATCCTGCAGCATTTCCCTTGTGGGCAGGCTGATGTCTTCTCGCACGCGACGCAGACGTTCTCTCATGGACGTCGTGTTGATGGTTGTAGGCATACGAGTGGTGTACATATGCAAGAGATGCTTTTGATCCCGCACTCTGTCTCTTCCGTTCTGTAGTTTTGCAATCAACTCATCAAGATCACTTTCTACTCGACCATGGTCAGAGTGTTTCTCCTCAAGAAGTTTGACTTCCTGTCTTTGAAACTCTAACAATGAAGTGCTGGTCTGTGAAACATCCTCATGTCCGGGAGGTCTGGATGTGGTCGATGACGCTGATATCAGGACCTGTCGAGGATCCACTACAGTGTGACAGTCAGCTGCATGCTCTGTCCGATGATTTTCCGAGCAGTGTGTGCAGTAAAAGGTTCCACAGTCCAGACAGACGTTTGTGCAGGCGGGTTTACAGCATGTCTGACAAGACGAATCACTTCGGTTGAAAATGTGATCAGCTACAATTTCCTGAAGAACGAGATCTTTGCAGAACTGATCGAGTTGTTCACTGATTGTCTGCCCCTGATCCCTAGGGATGCTGTGACCACAGGAAGAACATGTTGGGTCAGGTCCTTGCTGTTCCAGTAGCTGGCGAAGACATGGTCTACACAGGACGTGTCCACAGGGCAGGATGGTGGGGCCCACACAGAGACAACGACAGCGGGGACAGTCGGTGACAGACAGTTGTCGAGATGGAGAAGCTGATGCCATCCTTTCGCGAGGTCAGTTTGCACTCTCTAGAGATTTGCACACATTCGCATGAAAAGCTCACCCGCGCATTATGTCAACCAACTAATTTACCAAAACAAACAAAATAAAAATTACAACTAAATAACGACTAACAAACTAACGGTGTGTCACGTGTTGATGGTAAGATGTGACTGTTCTAGTAGAATCCCGCGTGGGGGTATTATCCAGATGCAATGGCTGAAGAAGACACCGTCGCTCTCGATTGAAACGAAGAAAATAGAGCTTACATGATTAGTTCGAGTGGGTTTCGGCGAAAGACTAACCCCGAGATGGTTCGATTGTCCGGCGAGGTAGAGTCGAATCATCGAGGGATTAGTCTTTCGCCGTAAACCACTCGAACTAATCATGTAAAACAGCCTTGTTTTGTACTACTGAAACTTGCTGCTGCGCATTGCAAAATCTGCCCCATCGTATAAAGTTGTTTCTCTATAGAGAAACAACTTAAAAAATAAAAAAGACCACCATCATTACTAAACAACAGAAAGAGACCACCACCATCAATAAACAACAACAAGGAACGGCCCCGTCCTACAAAGTTGTTTCTCCAAACTTCATTTTATTTTGTCTGTTTTGTTGCTATTGTTGCCGGTTCTCCCCTCGCCAAGTTCTACCAATGACACTAGATCCTCTACGACCTCGACCGATTACCCGCGTGACTGGGGGTGGGGCCGGGTGGGGGAAGAAGGGAGAGAGAGAGAGGCAGAGAGAGAGAGTGGGTGGGTGGGTGTTTAGGAGTTTAACGTCCTTTTCCACCACATAAGGGTGATATCAAAGACGGGGCAACGAGAAAAAGCACAAATATTTGGCCCCAGCGGCCGGGATCCAAACTCTCGGCCCAAACATTGAAAGTCCAACGCGCTACCATTCGGCCACCCTGGCTCCCCAGAGAGAGAGAGAGAGAGAGACGTCAGTTCCGTGAACTAAACATTTGACGTCAGCCTCAGACAGGTCGTCATCACAGACCTAAAAAAGATAGACCCCTTGCGGTGCTGGAAATGTGACGCCGCCGCGCGCCATGTTGCGAGTACCTGGAAGTGCCAGCTGTTTACATAGCGCGCATAGCATTGGCCAGACGCTATCAGCTGTTTACATAGCGAGCATAGCATTGGTCCGCTTTATCTTACGTCACATTTCTGATGACGTCTTTCTAAAGAACTTTGTATTTCGAACGAGGCGTCCTGTACACAGAGCATCTGAGTTCTGGTATTCACAAGACGGCCGCGATAGCGACACTCGCAAGCAGCGGTGGGTCTATCTTTTTTTAAGTTGTTTCTCTATAGAGAAACAACTTTATGAGACGGGGAAGATTTTGCTACGCGCAGCAGCAAGTTTCACTGATACAAAACAAGACTGTGACGTTTCTCCACACAATACATACTTTCACGCACACAGTGACGTAACGAAATATGCGTCATAGACACTCGACGTGCACACTATGCTGCTGCGTTCTTTTTGGCGGGAGTTGACGTGTGTGTGTGTGTGTGTGTGTGTGTGTGTGTGTGTGTGTGTGTGTGTGTGTGTGTGTGTGTGTGTGTGTGTGTGTACGGATGTAATGATGGCTATCTCCTAAACCACCTCGTTGGAGGCCTTTTTACTTTGATATAAAATGGGAATTCACCTTCTCCAGACCTACCTTTCACGAATTTTATCCAGCGGCATTTTCAAAGGAGTTATCGCCGATTTAAAAAAAATCGGTCATGTTACGATTTTTTTCGAAAAAAATGTTCAAATGGCTTCATTTTCTGCAATTGCAAAGATCATCCAATTATATTGCCTTTTTTCGTAGCACAGCTCTGTAGCTCTGGCAGGTTTTGTGTAAGAAAAATGTTTCCGAGGTAGGGGTGGTTTGCATATAAGGCCAAATATCTATTAAAAGACTCCTTCAAATTATTCATCATTCCGGTATTTTTGTCACTTGTGCCAATTGCACATATGACGTGAACTACTGCACTATTATAGCTTTAGTATTAAGAATAACAGAGCTTTTAGATAAACACATTTTTTCATGTTTCTGCGAGAAGCGCCGGTCAAAAAAGTTCCAATTTTGCAATTTCGTAAGTACAATTCAAGGCACTAAGTCCACGTTTCATCAGCTCTCTAGATCTTCCAGATTTCGAATCCCGGCCGCTGGGGCCAAATATTTGTGCTGGCCTTTTTCTCGTTGCCCCGTCTTTGAGATCACCCTTATGTGGTGGAAAAGGACGTTAAACTCCTAAACACCCACCCACCCACCCTCTCTCTCTGCCTCTCTCTCTCTCTCTCTCCCTTCTCCCCCCACCCGGCCCCACCCCCAGTCACGTGGCTAATCGGTCGAGGTCGTAGAGGATCTAGTGTCATTGGTAGAACTTGGAGAGGGGAGAACCGAAAACAAAACAGACAAAACTAGAGGAGCAAAGCCTCCTTGGCTCACTTGTGAGATGGGTCAAGGTCATTCAAAAGAGTATGTTTGTAAAGCGGCTATCACTGTCTATCCTGAAGTAAGATGTCTCTTGTGTTCATAGTTCCTAAGAAAAAGGCAAATGGCAACATAACAGTTTTCCAAGGACAGTGTGTATCACCTTGACTTTGGGTCAAGGTCATTCAAATGAGATCTGTAAGTGAAGAGCTTATCAATGACTATCTTTATGCCACGTTTGATAGCTCTAGTTTTCGCAGCTTCTGTACAAACGGTAATGTAAAATTTCATAACAGACAGCTGTATTGACCTTGACCTTGAGTCAAGTTCATTCAAAAGGCTATGTCTGCATAGGTCTCATTGCTGCCTATCATTGTGCCTTGTTTGGTGTCTCTGCTGTTTGTTGTTTCCAAGAAAATGCTAACGTTAAGGACTCCGCAAAACATTTTGAGTGGCCTTGACCTTGACTCAAGGAAATTGAATACAAGTATGCCAGTACAGGTTTTGTCAATGTCTGTCATCGTACAAAGTTTGATGTCTCTGGTATCCCTAGATTTTGAGAAAATGGCAATTGTAAATTTCCAGTGAGACAGATTTAGTGACCTTGACCTTCAGTCAAGGTCATTCAAACAGTATACCTTGGAAGGTCTCACTGCTGTCTATCAGCAAGCCAGGTTTGGTGCTTCTGCCATTTATTGTTTCTGAGAAAATGTCAATGTTAAGGTTTTGGAAGCATTTCCGCAAACAGCTTGTATGGCCTTGACCTTGACTCAAAGCCACTAAATACAGGTATATCAGTAAAGTTGTTGTCAATGTCTATCATCACGCAAAGTTTGATGTCTCTGGCTTTTCTAGATTCTGAGAAAATGCCAATGTAAAATTTCCAAACAGACAGCTTTGGTGACCTTGAACTTGGATCAAGGTCAGTCAATATGGTATGTTTTGAAAGGTCTTACGGCTGTCTATCAGCAAGCCAGGTTCGGTGCTTCTGCCATTTATTGTTTCTGAGAAAATGTCAATGTTAAGGTTTTGGAAGCATTTCCGCAAACAGCTTGTATGGCCTTGACCTTGACTCAAAGCCACTGAATACAGTTATGTCAGTAAAGGTGCTGTCAATGTCTATAATCATACAAAGTTTGATGTCTCTGGCTTTTCTAGATTCTGAGAAAATGCCAATGAAACCCAGCAAACAGACAGCTCTAGTGGCCTTGACCTTGGGTCAAGGTCAATCAATATGGTATATTTTGAAAGGTCTTATGGCTGTCTATCAGCAGATTAATTTTGGTGTCTCTACTGTTTGTAGATTCTGAGAAAAGGCCAATGTTAAGGTTTACTGCGGACACACACACACACAGACACACACACACACACACACACACACACACACACACACAGACGACGGAGGGTTATTACATAGACTCACTTTGTTACACAAGTGAGCCAATAAAATGAAGTTTGGAGAAACAACTTTGTAGGACGGGGCCGTTCCTCCTTGTTTAGGTCTGTGGTCGTCATACAGAGAGAGAGAGAGAGAGAGAGAGAGAGAGAGAGAGATGACGTCAATTCCGTGAACTAAACTTTTGACGTCATCCTCTAGCACTGAGATCGTCTGAGGATGCTTGTTTATGTCCTGTGATTTCTCTGTTGGCTTTGTGACTTCTCCGACTGAATTATTTTTCACATAAAATCTGGAAGATCTAGAGTTCTGATGAAATGTCGGAAGCAGTGGCGATACTTGCAGATTTTGTCTGTGAACCAAACATTTGACGTCAGCCTCACGCTGCTCGTCTGACAATGATACTTCGTCATATCTTGTGATTTCCTTGTTGCTTTTGTGACTTCCGTGACTGAATTAATTTTGACATAAAATCTGGAAGATCTAGAGAGCTCATGAAACGTGGACTTAAGTGCCTTGGATTGTACTTACGAAATTGCAAAATTGGAACTTTTTTGACCGGCGCTTCTCGCAGAAACGTGAAAAAAATGTGTTTATCTAAAAGCTCTGTTATTCTTAATACTAAAGCTATAATAGGGCAGCAGTTCATGTCATATGTGTAGTTGTCACAAGTGACAGAAATACCGGAATGATGAGTAATTTGAAGGAGTCTTTTCATAGATATTTGGCCTTATATGCAAACCACCCCTACCTCGGAAATATTTTTCTTACACAAAACCTGTCAGAGCTACAGAGCTGTGCTACGAAAACAGGCAGTATAATTGGATGATCTTCCCAATTTCAGAAAATGAAGCCATTTGAACATTTTTTTCGAAAAAAATCGTAACATGACCGATTTTTAAAAATCGGCGATAACTTTTCTCAAAATGCGGCAGGCTAAAAATCGTGAAAGGCAGCTCTGGAGAATATGACTGCCCATTTTATCTCAAAGTAAAAAGCCATCCCGCGAGGTCGTTTAGCAGATAGCCATCATTATATCCGTCCACACACACACACGTCTCACAACTCCCGCCAAAAAGAACGCAGCAGCATAGTGTTGAGAGAAACAACTTAGAACAAGGGGGAACGGCCCCGTCCTACAAAGTTGTTTCTCCAAATTTCATTTTATTTTGTCTGTTTTGTTGTTATTGTTGCCGGTTCTCCCCTCTCCAAGTTCTGCCAAAGGAATTTGAACAACTTTTTCGAAAAAATTCGTAACATGACCGATTTTTTAAAATCGGCGATAACTCTTCTGAAAATGCAGTAGGCTAAAAATCGTGAAAGCTAGCTCTGGAGAAGGTGAATTCCCATTTTATCTCAAAGTAAAAAGGCCTCCAGCGAGGTGTTTTAGGAGATAGCCATCATTACATCCGTCCACACACACACACACACACACACACACACACACACACACACGTCTCACAACTCCCGCCAAAAAGAACGCAGCAGCATAGTGTGCACGTCAAGTGTCTATGACGCAGATTTCGTTACGTCACTGTGTGCGTGAAAGTATGTATTGTGTGGAGAAACGTCACAGTCTTGTTTTGGGGCGGTCGGTGGTCTAGTGGTTAAGAGACCTGTCACCAATGCGAGAGGTCAAGGGTTCGAGTCCCACTCGGGGCAAAGAATTTTTCCTTCTCGTTTGTGGACCGTTCATTCGGGCCGATCGTCGGGGGTTCTCTCCGGGTACTCCGGCTTCCTCCCCCTCTGCCTTGGAAATGTTCAGCCCACCAAATTTGAAAAATAAATGCAATTCTAAATCCCGAAATTTAAAATAGCTGAGCTGACCCTTCGCACCACGTGATTGTAATGTGTTTATGTCAAGTGTGTGAGAGAATGCGTGTGATTCACGTGAGCGTGCGTGTTGGGTTCAGTTCGCGGCGCTTTGAGCCGATTCATGAAACTGGGTAAAGCGCCTATACAATACTCATTATTATTATTATTTTGTATCACTGAAACTTGCTGCTGCGCGTAGCAAAATCTGCCCCGTCTCATAAAGTTGTTTCTCTATAGAGAAAATCAGACCACCCTCGTCACCACTAAACAACTGTAGCGAATTGACCCCTGTTTTCGCGCCGAAAATCAGAGCGCTCCCGATTTTGTATTACCCCCCCCCCCCCCCCCCCTCAGTCGGGCCGACTAAGTCTCTCCTCTAATAGTGTGGATTACCTTTGTGATTCTTTTGGATACGTACCAGCTCGGACCGCTGAATGTAAGTGCCCCAGTTCTTTTAAGATAAGATAGATTTATTGCTTCTTAGTTACAATTAAGAAGAATTTGCTTTGCTCCTTTTGGTGGTTTTCTAGTGTTTGTCAGCTAGTTAGTGCAGTCTCATGCGGTTTTGATGTTTTAGTGATTCCGTCAGTTTCCAAGTTTTCACGCAGACAGCCAGTATAACGCTATTTTCGCTAATTTAATGCTTTAGGTCTTTTGTGCATAAATTGTGTAAACTAGTGCTTTCTTTTATATCAAGTTTCTGTAAGCGTATTTCTACAAGAATAGTTCTCATTCAATTTTACAGTACCAACAGCGATATTGTGTGTAAATTACTATTCTTCTAGCTGATGCGTAGATGCTCTGCGTACACTGACCCGTAGTCCGCGTAACTTTTGCCCGGCAGCGAGCGAGCGAGCGAGCGCGCACCGCGAACTTCTGACTCTCGCGACTACATAGCCACCGCATTGCTATTCTTAGCGCCCAGCCTTTCGATTTCCCCTCTCTCCGGAATTCCCAGTCCTACGTTAAGAGTTTGTTTTTATGATAATTCTTTTTACTTTGGTCCCGCGCCCCTCCTCTCCTTTTGTTTTGTCTGTCCTTTAGTTTGATTTAATATGGGTTAACTGATTCACGTAAATTAGGAGTTTTGTCTGTTTAGAAGTGCTCGTTTTGTTTGAGAAGGATTAGTTCGTTTCCCCCGCAGTTCAGTTTGGCTATTTCATTCCTAGCGCTATTTCTATTCATAACCTGATTCCTAGACAGCATAGCAGCCGTACCCGAGATTATATTTTTCTCCGAATCTGTGCCATAATCAATCGTAATTCATTTTTTTGGTTGTTAATTTGTGCCATGATTTACTGAGCGATTATTGTGATTTTCCCGTTTTGTTTGTTATTAGATTTTTGTAATAATCACTATATTTGAACATTCCTTTTCTCTCATTTATTGATAGCGTGTGTTAGGGAGTGATTGTGCGAGTGAAGTGAGAGCGTGCTAAAGCAAGCGTGATTCACAATCTCTGAGAGCTTGGCACAGGCCGTGTCCTTCATTACAGACTCGCAGACACACACCAGACATTCACTGCCCATTACATACGCTAACTGAAATCATGCACACCTTTTTATTAATGTAACCTACACACGACGACGCCTTCTCTCCCGGCATTACACAACAACAGGAAACAGACTATCGCCACTAAACAACAGAAAACAGGCTACCATCATCACTAAACAACAACAGAAAACAGGCCATCATCATCACTAAACAACAACAGAAAAGAGACCACTATCTCCACTAAACAGCAACAGAAAACAGACCACCATTATCACTAAACAACAGAAAACATACCACCATCACCATTCAACAACAACACAACACAGACCACCATCATCACTTAACAACAACAGAAAACAGACCAACATCACCAGTAAAAGAGCAGCAGCAACAAAAGACTTATCAACATACCTGGAACCTGAAACCATTGATTGTAAAATCCCTCTGCTTCTTCTCTCCTTGTCAGATTCGGAAGACAAGGTCAGGCTCCAACATGTCCCGGAATTTCAGGAAATCCCTACATTTCGATCTGTTTTTTTCACTTACTGGCTGATATTCGTGATTTTGTGTAGGATGAAATACTAACGGTAGAACTGCCTAGACTTCCAGATCAAAAGCACAGTCATCATGTTTTCCTCAGGAGCTAGGACACAAGCCACTAAACGAGTACTGGTTCTCTGCTTGGTCACTCCAGTGATGAAACCTAACGGGTGCAGCAATAACAGAAATTGTGTAGTGCGCGGGATTTAATAACACGACCCTTTCACACGTCCCTTCTGACTGTCGTGTGACCCATTTAAAGGCTACATTACACTAATAGCTTCCAGGGCACGTAAGAATTCCGCTAAATATAGTACAGCTTTTTTTTTTTTTTGCCCCTTTTGGGTACAGAGGGAAACTTGGCAGTCTGGAGCTGTTTGAAGGCTTTGTAAATAGGTTTTATGTCAGGTAGTAGTGAAAACAGTGAAAACTGAGCCTGGCATGTGGACTATTTGTATTCATGCGCGGCTGACACAAAAGGTAGCAGACGACAGAGGAAGGAAGGGGTAGGTGGTTGCTGCTAGCATTGCAAAAAGATGGCATATTGGAATTTGTTTAAAATTAACCAACATGTGAGTGTTTGGCTGCTGGGTTTTTGTGATCTTTTGGTGAATGTTAAAGCATTCCTATAGTGTCCTGTGCAGTGTATTTTTAATAGGAATATGTATATAGCCTTTTCTTTGCGGAAATCAGTATCTGTGTAGTGCAGCCTTTAAAAAAAAAATAAAGGGCTGATTCACGGGGTGACAGGCGCCCAAATCTTTCTCACGAATCTTTCTTCGACAGTAAGCGGAATCGAATCACTTCATCTGTAACCGCCGTTTCCTGTACGAAACCACGAATGACCATTATGTACGATGGTCGACACCGGATGAGTAAATTAGGGGGTTGGGGGGGGGGGGAGGTCAGGGTGGAGAGAGGGTAGGTATGGATTACAATAGAAGCATAGTGTTCATCAGGAAGTGAAGTGGTGTGACTGTGGTGTAGCAGGCTAGCGTCGACTGAATGTTCTATGCATACTGTGCCTTGTGCTATAGATGTCCTGTTTCATTTTATATATCAAATGTGTGTGCACTGCGGTCGCACCTTATCTCGGATTTTATCCACTATTGTTCCGTTGTCGAAAAAATACTGGTGCTCATTTTACTCATCGACTTTCGGCGTGTGACACTTACTTGTGTGCTGGCTAAGTGTATGGTGGATCAGTTAGGTCCCTTGCAATTCGCATACAAGTCACTTAGAGGAACAGAATATGGAACATTCACTCTAGTCAGTACCATAGCACAGCACTTGCAACAAACCAAGGCTTCTCCAAAGGTCTTATTTATAGATTTTAGCTCTGCCTTTAATACCTTTAAACTCATATTGTTACAAAGGTTGATTGATTTCTCTGTGAAAGGTAGTTTTATTCACTGGGTGCAAGATTTTCTAAGTGACCGTCCTCAGAGTGTCTTTATGGATGGTACTTGATCTCAGGAAATCATTTTAAATACTGGGGCACCTCAGGGTTGCGTTTTATCCCCATCGCTGTTTTCCGTTCGTACTGATGACTTGAAAGTTCAGAAAGCAGTTAGGTACAAGTATGCAGACGATATGGCATTAGTTGGTCTTCTGCTGAAGGAACAAGCAGTGTATAAGCAGATGTAGTTTGTTCATGATCTTGCTGTACAAGACTGGTGCACCTCAAGCTCACTTCAAATCAATGTCGGTAAGACAAAAGAACTGGTTTTGGACCTCTCGATAGGTTCAGCAGGTACTTTCCAGCCAATTATCGTCAACGGTGAACCTGTAGACGTTGTGGGTTGTTTTAAATACCTTGACACACACAGACAATAAGCTCACTTTCCAGCAAAACACTGATTTTATTTTCAAGAAAGTGATGCAGGGTCCATCCCTTCTTAGGAAGCTGCGCAGTTTTGGCGTTAGTGAGGGTGTGCTGGAAAACGTTTACAAGAGTCTCATTCAAAGTTTGCTTTCCTTCAACATCACAGTATGGTTTGACAACCTCAGTGTCAGGAACACGCTTGCTAGAGTTGTCAACCCTTGCCGGCAAGGTCATTGGCAGACACCAGGATCAGGTTGGGGAAGTCTGCAACATGTCGGTTCGTAGAAAAGCTCTTTCCATCACAGCTGATGCTTCGCATCTATGGCACCGTCATTTCGAAAGATTGCGTAGTGGTAGGCGTTTTAGAGTTCCCGTGTTCCATAAAAACCTGTTCAGAAAGTCGTTCTTATCCTGCAATAAGTGCGTTGAATTCGTGATGCTTAATTCATTCAGCCTAGATACAATGGTACATTTATGTAAATAGATATTGTGACGTTTTCCCCGTCTTTGATATCACCCTGTGTGGTGGAAAAGGACGTTAAACCTCCAAACACCCACCCACCCGTGACGTTTTCCAGTAACCCGTGATAATGTACTCAATAGGGATTGTGTACGTCATTCCTCTGCCGAGGTATCTTCTGCAGAATGTTTTAGTCTTCTAGTCTGAGTTCACTCTTGTCATAACTGGTATTTTTTACTGACTCTGGTGCTGCTGCAGCTGAAGGCAGAGAGAGGAGGTGATGATGAAACTGTATTTATCAACGGTAAATGTTTTGACAGGATTCGCCAGTTTGCAAACTTGCCGTTGCTAATACTACAGAGACTGTCTACTAAGGAAAAAATGGAGCAAAATATAAAAGAAAAAAAAATCAACACAGAAAATTATGCACTAAACTACAAGAAACAAAACCATAGAGAAAATCGTCCATCATGTCAAAACGCATTCACACACAAGTGCGACCTTTGTAAACACGAATCACTGATATAATAATGAAATGATGTGAAATAGAAATTCAAAATAACAGGTTGCCGCGTAACGTACGAGAGAGAGAGAGAGAGAGAGAGAGAGAGAGAGAGATTTTATAAGCCAACACTCCTTGTGTGATTTTATGTGTTTACTTATAGGTGAAGGCGAAGACAAATTTCCTTTTATGGACATAAAGTTGTCTGTATCTGTATCTTTGGCAAATAGAGTCTCTCTCTCTCTCTCTCTCTCTCATAAGTCATAGTTACATCCCATACCATGACTATTGTATTCTGATCTGTTCGGACTGTTCAAACAACGACAAAGGCGTTAGTCTGACGTAGTTCAAAGCCTTCGTTGTTGTCAGAAAAACACGGAAATGAGCCACAAAGCTGCGTTATGTGCAGTACACAGGCAAGCAGGCCGTAGCCCGAACAAGCTGGTAACACAGAACTTGTGTGCACAATATGGCTGGTCGTCCGCGTACCTAAAACCTTTTATTTAACACAAATAAGAATGTCATGTCATGCCAGCCGCCTTTACTCTGTACCAAGTACTGACCGTCGTGCGTTGTGTGCTGATGCTGTTGGTTGTTCTCTGCGCTCAGTACGGAGTGTTGGAACAATAAATGCGGCCCTCCCCGAATGGCGACACATGTCATATATGACACCAGTCGTAACCTCATTTAATGATCTGAGGCCAGTGGCCCTAACGTCAGCTGTGATGAAGGTGTGTGAGAGGGTGGTTCTGAACCGTTTGACAGTTCTTCTGTCTGACTTCCTTGACCCCTTGCAGTTTGCTTACAGAAGGAACCGAAGCATTGAAGATGCGATTCTCTATGTTTTAAATGCTACATACTCGCACCTAGACTGTTCTGCAAACCACATTAGAATCATGTTCTATGATTTCAGCGCTGCTTTTAATACAATACAACCCCATATTCTTGTTCAGAAGTTGCAGCAAATGTCTCTCTCGCCTTCAATCATAGCCTGGATTTTTGATTACCTCACAAATAGACCCCAGTACGTTAAACTTGACACTCTAACATCAGGCACAGTGTTCTCAGAACCTCTATATACAAATGTCGGCGGGCCTCAAGGAACCGTCCTCTCACCATTCCTATACACCGTGTACACTGCTGACTGTAGACACTCTCATGACTCCTGTCCATTAGTTAAGTTTGCCGACGACACCAGCATGGTTGGTAAAATCACTAATAATGATGACCGCCAGTACAGAGCCGAAATAGATAAGTTTGTTAGCTGGTGTGAAAATAATCACTTGTATTTAAACGTGTCAAAAACAAGAGAAATGATCATTAATTTTGGTCGTAGTAGCGACACTCCAGACCCTGTGCGGATCAACGGAAAAGTAGTGGAGAGGGTTGATTCGTATAGGTATCTCGGTGTCGTACTTGACAACAAACTGAACTGGCAGGAAAACATTAACTCTCTGGTTACAGAAGTCCAGCCTCGGCTGTACTGCCTCAGAAAACTAAAATCTTTTGATGTCCGCTGTGATATTTTACAAAGTTTTTATTCTTCCACTATTAGCAGCGTTTTGACTTTTGGGGCAGTGTGTTGGGGAGGGAACCTAACTTCTAGGGAAAAGAGGCGGGTGGACAAAGTGGTGAGGAAAGCGGGGGAAGTGGTCGGCAGGCGGCAGGCGGACTTCGATACGCTCTACCACCGACGACTGACGGACAAAACTTCGACCATACTGACTGATGACACTCACCCCTTGAGGTCTGAGTTTGACGATCGACGCATCGACAGAAGTGGTAGGTGGAGACTGCCTGCCGCACGCACAGAAAGATACAAGCGGTCATTCCTCCCGCGGGCCATCACCACAGCAAATGGTTTTTACAAGAGGGGACAATTTAACGAAAGTGATACCTTTTAGAGTTTTTTTTTTTTTTTTTGGTTATTAATCCATTTTGTATTTACTTGTTTGTGTACATTTAAGTTCAGTTTTATGTTTAGGGAGTGCGTGGATGTGTGTGTGCATCAGAGTGAGTGGGTGTTTGTGGGAATGTGAATTTTTTTTTTTTTTTTTTTTTTAATCAAAGGAGGTGGAGCAGGCATTGTAATTTCCCTTTTATGGGATTGAATAAAATATCTTATGTCTTATGTCTTATGTCACCAGTCGCTACCCTAGCCTCGGCGGTCCCTCAGGGCCGATTTTTTACGTTTCCCGGTGCCGAAGTGTTATGACTGGAGAGGTTCAGATATAGACATGGATGACGGACAAATCTTGGTGCACTATACAATGGTCTATTGTTTTTGTGAAAATACGTAAATGAAAAGCCTTTTTTTAAAAGAAGGTAAGTGATGGGGCTGTCCTGACATGGAGAAGGAGACAGAGAGAGACAGAAACAGATAG
Source organism: Batillaria attramentaria (assembly GCA_018292915.2). NCBI lineage: Eukaryota > Metazoa > Mollusca > Gastropoda > Batillariidae > Batillaria > Batillaria attramentaria. Next base: position 118,992 of record JACVVK020000005.1, read on the forward strand.
AGAGGTCTGAGTGCCGTAATAAGCAGCACCCTCTGCGGGCTCCGACTGAACATGACTACACTACTTATTCAAAACCAGTCAAAGACCACATTCAGCTCTACATGATCATGGTGATTTCGTTACTGCGTCAAGCTAAATAAGCCAAACTCAACTTCAAAACTACTTTATTGTCTGTTTTAAAATAAAATAGTTTCAAACAGAAAATCTGGCTACAGACACATGCAATTGCTCCAGTCATTATCATATGACCTTCATATAAAATAGGCCAAATACAAATCCACAGTTGTGTTAAGAAAATGTAAAACTGCGCCGTGAAAGCAAAAGATCTTGCACGTCCACTTCGGTACACCGCGCCGCAAGTTTAATGATTCAGCAAGATGCACATAATTCTACACCTGTAAGACACACCTGTTTTTATCACAACAATGATGAGTGAATAGCAGACAATCTGTGTGTGTGTGTGTGTGTGTGTGTGTGTGTGTGTGTGTGTGTGTGTGTTCTTTTAGCTATTTTAGCGCTTTTTATCTTTCTGGTAGCTTTTAGTTTCTTTTAGTTATTTTACCTTCTCTGTAAGCGCTTAGAGCTCACAGAGAATAAGCGCAAATTAATATTCATTATTATTATTATTATTAAAATGAAACAGATACAAAATTTACGGATTCATCTCCCACCATTAAGCATCCTTTACACTATCAGTCAGACTAAGAATCCTGTCAGAAGGTTCAACAACGTTTTTGTTGTTCCTTCTTTGTTTACAAATAAAATCACACATGTTTTGGTGAGCACTTCACCAATACCCTTACTGACAAAGTCGATTGATATTTCACGATAATAATAATGACGACGATTTTCTCCTGAATGACTGTTTATTATTTACATCCTGTGGCACACACAAAGAAAACCCGCAAAAACACAATTGAAAGAGATATTGAAGATTTCAAAAAGACAGCCTTCTCCTGTTTACAGCTTCCCTTCACAGACACCTTCACAAAATTAATGGACATCACCGGCAGATAATGTATTTTGTATGAGGTTATCATTGTTAGCTACACTGAGCAGTCTGTCCATAGGTTCGATAGTAGGTGACACCCGGGCAGGCTAGGGGGCAACGCCGCACAGTACGCTAACCGAACATCGGGCATATGTTTGAGACAGGATGATGAAGATCATGGAACAAGTGTTGGTCAACAACAAAAGATGTATCACTTGGATTCCTTGATTCTGTCCACAAAAAGCAGATCACAGTGACTGCACGGGATTTTATCACATGTGCGCGTTACCGGACAGGTCAGCGCACACTTGGCATGGACACTTCACGTCTGGATGAGTGAGTGTGGCAACAACACGGCCTGTAGCCAGCTCTACACGGAGCACGGTGTTACTATCATAGTCCGACACAAGCAGGTCGCCACCCACAGTATTCAAGTATCCCGGCCATTTCAGAATATGAATATACCTTCAAATGTGATCACATCCATACTGGCCAGATCGCCAAGCCTACTGACGATGAGTGTGTCGTCCGTGGTCCCTGCACTCACCCCCCAGTACTGTCTGGCGGTCTGTTCCCGAGACCTGACGGTTGGGTGGCCACTGACGTCAAGCAGGTAAAGACGCTTGTTATCTGCTGTGACGGCCACACGACCGTCGTGAAGCAAGGCCAGTCTGTATGGTGTATCATCAAGTGTAACACTGAGGACGGTGTGCGGGTTGGTCACGTCAGCAACCTTCACCATATTGTTGTTCAAGTCAGTCATAACAAGTCGCTGTCCGTCCTGTGTAGCCACGATAGACGTGATGAAGGGACCTGTACTGTGAGTGTCACCAGCAGAGTGAGGTGTGAACAGAAACACACGGTGTGGGGTGGCCGTCATCGGGTCAAATCTCACTCCACCTATAACACACACGGTGTTTGTTATACTGAGACTAAGTATTACCTTGTCACGCGCTGGTCATTTTCGAAATGCAATATGCCCCCAATATTATGGGGTCAAAGCACGTAACCGTTACAATTTCAATCGCCTCGCCTCTTCACACTTCGCCCGAAATCCTGAGTTTGGAACTGTGGCTAGAGGTACGACCTCGACCGATTAGCCAAGTGACTGGGGTTAATGTGCTCTGCTTAACAAAAGCTCGCTCTCGCTCTCTCTCCCCTTCTCTCTCGGTTACACACAGACAATGGTACCTGCTGTTACTATCTGCTGGCTTGTATTTCCAGTAGCGTATGTTTCTTTTTGTGTCTGAAAAATTAAAGAAATGGTAAATTAGCAGTGCGTATATTATTTCTTCAATCGCTACTGCTCTACGAGACTCCTAACACGGACACCAATAACTGTGCATGCCCTATATTTAGAAGCCGCTCGTATCGGATAGTAAAGGAAGCAAAATCTCTCTCTCTCTCTGTTTGCTAATACCACAATTATGATAATTATTATTCATTTGCTGCTGCCCGTGACACGAAAACACACACACACACACACACACACACACACACACACACACACACACACACACAAGAAACACACCTGAGAGTCGGTAGTCACGTGTGTAGGTAGTGGCTGTCCGAGCCTTACTTCCGCACCTCCCGCTTCAGTACTGCATGATGCAACTTCCGTTGACGTCACTTCCTTTCCCTGCTGTTTGTGCAACATCGTATCCTTCGCACTACCAGTGCTACCTTCTGTTACTGACTGCTGGTGTTCATTTCCACATGTGTCTGCTTCTTTTGGTGTCTGCCATAAAAATGTCAACATTAATCAATATTTTCTTCAGTTGCCACTGCTGTATGAAACTGTAACATAGACACCACAAACTGTGCATATCCTACCTTTGGACGCCACCCATATCATTTAGTAATAATGCAAATCTCTCTCTCTCTCTCTCTCTGTCACACACACACACACACACACACACACACACACACACACACACAGCAAAATCTCTCTCTCTCTCTTGAGCACACACACACACACACACACACACACACACACACACACACACACACACACCTGAAAGTCTGTAGTCACGTATGTTTGTAGTGGCTGGCCGAGTCTCACGTCCGCATCTCCCGTTTGAGTACTGCATGATGTCACTTCCGTCCACGTCACTTCCTCTTTTTCCTGTTTTGACAACAGCGCATCCTCCAAAATTTTCTGAAGCTTTTCTTGTAACTCTTTGACCCCCTTCCACTCCTCAACTGGCACGTCCATCAGGAACCTCAGGCCAGAGTCGATAGCCAGCAGACGGACGTCAAACTCCTCACACAGATGTTGCACCAGCTTGGACAGCACATCCTTTTCCTCAATCCTCTTCATCACTTGTTTCAACAAACTCGTCTTCTTCTCCTGTATCCCGATATAAAATGTTTCCACCCTTTCCCGTTCTATCGTCTTCTCCTCATGGGCCGCAAGTTCTGCCTCCGCCCTTCTCTTCTCCGCCTGCAGTTGTTGTTGACCTCTGACCTTCTCCGCCTCCAGTTGCTGTTGCCCTCCTATCATCTCCGCGTGCAGTTGTTGACCTTTGACCTTTTATGCCTCCAGTTGACGCTGGACTCTTGCCAAGTTCTCGGACCAGTTTATCTTGGTGATCGCCATGTCTTTAAATGGGTCACAAATTTTTAGAGAAACAAAATAATGTACATTTAAGAGTTAGTGAGCGAATGAGTGAGTTTTTAGGGCTTAAAGCCGGTGCATTCAAGAATAGTAATCTTTTTACAATATATTTACACACGTGGAATGATCTGAAACAGTGGATGTTTTCACTCAGTTCCTACCAAGTACGTTTGGGTCGCTGATGTTGTGCACCAGTGGCCTCATGAAAATGAAATTCTGGCTCAAAACTACCACCCGGGTCATCATAACTTTCGCCACACTCCTCCTCACTGACCATGCATGCACGTGTGCACCTAAATCAGCAAACGTCAGTAATTGCCTTCTCTCCATCACTGACACAGACGACGATCATTTCAGATCTATCAAACAGAGAATGTAGGCAAATTGTTCTCCCTTGCAAAAGAGCCGTTAAGGAACCGTTACTCATGCCTGATTCTCGCCTAGATTACCTTTAACCTTTTTTCTGTTTACAGTTTCTCTTCACGAACAACAAATACAACAATACGTGGACGACCATTTCTATAGCCACAATATTCCGGGGAGAAAAATGCGCATTATCAAACGATGGCTGTCTAGGTCATTATTACATTGTGTGATTGTGTGCCGCTAACAAGTGATTAAAACTGATTCTGATTCATTACATGCATGTGAGGAGCTGCAGATGAAATAATGAAACAAGCAGGACAAGTAAAGTCCATGACAGATAATAATTCTATGCGTCAACACGTCAGACAGACGCGTGCAGAAACAAGAACACTTGCTCGTTAACACACAAGGGAGATAACAAATAGATCCAACAGATACAAACTTTACGGAATCATCTCCCACATTAAGCATCCTATAACTATCAGCCTGACTATGAATTCTGTGTCAGAAGGGTAAACAATGTTTATTTACTTGTCTATGTACAAAAACAATCACACATGTTTTGGTAAGCCCTTCACCGTTACCCTTATTGACAAAGTCATGAAATATAATAATAATAATAATAATGACGACGATTTTTATGGTGCCAATCCTTAGCCTGAACGCTCTAAGCGCCTTACAAACAGGAGAAAAGGTGGGCGGGGGAAGCGCGGGCTGATGGGGGGGGGGGGGGGAGGGGGGGCGGAAGGGGGAGGGGGGAGGGGGAGGAAGCTGCATAAGCAACAGAAACCATCTTGGAGCTAGGCAGGGGTAGTAAAGCCGCCTTAGCAACAATGACTATCTTCGGCAAAAATTGAGAGGGAAAGGGGGGGGGGGGGGGGGGGTAACGATAATACAAACAGATACTGAATACACAGTTTCAAACACTATCAAACACAAATCACCCTCAACACACAGACACAGCTGTACTGTCACACACATGAATAAAATGAAATAAATGTACAGTCAGGACTGGCGCTGTGTTCTGGTGGTCTACTGTGACTGCTGAAACAAGGTGTTCATGTTTCGTGGATCTAGTCTGGAACTGACTATGCTACGAACGTTTGAGTGAAAGTGTGGGTGCAATTTCACTCACGGGCGTACTGTGCAGCATAACATAGATTGTGAATCTTCAACCAGAAAGCTACTAATTGGTATACTAACAGAGGTGGGTATGAAAGAGTTCCGGAAACTAATATTATCATCGTATTATGTTATAGTAAGGAGATTGTGTGTACATCATATCAACGGTTTAACGAGAGGCAAGGGCCAAAGCATCAACGCAACAGGAGCCATGCGATGATAATATTAGTTTCAATGAATTCATTTAGAGGGGAAAAATGGCTTCTTTGTTCCTGTTGCGTTGATGCTTTGGCCCTTGCCTCTCGTTAAACCTGTTGATACGATGTACACACAATCTCCTTACTATAACATAATACGATGGCCATTTTTCCCTCTAAATGAATTCATTCGTTATATACATCCTATGGCACACACAAAATGAAACCGCTAATTTTAAACACCATTGAAACAGATATTAAAAGTGTTAACAAGTTTAACATTTTCCTGTTTACAGCTTCTCCTCACAACACCCAATACAAATGACCATTACTGGCAGATAACGTAGTTTGTATGAGCTTATCACCTTAGTTATAGTGGGCAGTCTATAGGGACTATGGTTCGAGAGTAGCTGATTCCGGGGCAGGCTTAGGGGCAGTACCGCGCAGAACGCTGACCACAAACAGCAAACTAATTATGTATCACTTGCAATCCTGTTTTTCAGCCAAAACTCTCTATCATCTGCGTTTGTATTCCTCCCAGGTCAAGGGTGGAATCTACGGAGGACTTGGAAGCTGGACAAAAGAGGGCGAGGATGGTGGTATGATGATGCTATGGGGGTCCATGTGGTGTGGGGCTGTATGAAAGAGCCGCATTTCACGCTTCCTGTCATACACATCCCGGCGTTGACCAGGTACGGAAACGACGGCACCTGCGGTGCAGGCCGTGTAATCATCCACATCATGAGATGTGGCTTAACAAGTCACAGTCGCTCTGGGTAGGAGCCAACCTAGCTAGGGAAACTTCCGCTTGCTTTGGCCCGAAGTCGACCCCGGGTCCCCGGTCCATGGTCCGAAGGGTTAACCACTATACTACGGAGGCCGGTGCAATCCCTAGTTTTAACCACATGAAGCAGATGAGACTTCCTGCACGGGAGTTTTGTCATGAGTCGCAATCAACACGGGTCACCTAGAAACCTCGTGTGACTAGTTCACATAGGAATATTGCAAAGCTTTATAAGCTTTATTCATTCTACGGCGGGGAAACTTGTCCAATGGCATACAAAGCACACATCATACTTACTTCATATATATTTATATGGTTTCGGGTCAATGAGCGGCTAAAATCACCAATTCATATGGCCTTGGTTGTACCGACCATTTTCCTCCCGGTAGGAGGGGAATGGGGGTCCTATGAATGGTGAGATACCCTTAGATCTGTTAGACGTTTCAGCGGTAGGATGGTAGGTCCCCCCCCCCCCCCTCCATTGTGGCTTGTAGCCAATATAGGGCAAGGCGGACTTGTCCAATGGCATACAAAGCACACACCTCCTAGATCTAGGGAGCGCTCTCAGCTTTACTTACTTCCCCTACTTTCAAATTGACCTGATCGAGCGCATGTTTTCGGCTTTAGCGACGCCTTTGTTCCTATTTTATATATATTTTATATATATATATAAGCATGTACATAAAGTGACATAGACGCTCTAAGGTAATTTATCAGTAAATAGTTAACAAGAATGAGACGGTATCATTGTGGGTCGATGCGCGATCTTGCATTTTTTGCGAGGTGTGTGAGTTCGACTCCTACATTGGGCTGGAGTAAAACATCTATACTTACTCCAACAAGTTGCTCGTTTTCTCTGGCTGTGTGAACTGGAACTGGTTGTTTAATTTGTCCATCACAGTCAAGGATACATCAAATGTGGCCGACCTGGCAGTCTGAGTGGACTGAATAGTGTTCAGCTGGCCTGTTCAGACAGGGCATACCTCCTATCACATTTGGTGCAGATGGACGTTCAAATCCAACTAAGCAAGGTAATATATGCAGATTCAAAAAGTTTGAATATTCATAATTTTCAAACTATTATTCTTTTGGACATTTCAAATAGGCAATGGGGTGGGTGGGTGGGTGGGTGTTTGGGGGTTTAACGTCCTTTTCCACCACATAGAAATAGGCAATGGGATCTAGACTCACTGAATGAGAAAGTTTTAAATGTTATTCCATTTCGGTGTGTCTTCTTCAATTTCAAACATTTCATTATAGTGTAGTTGTTGTTCTTCGTTTGTCGTTCAAAGGGATCATCGAATATTTTTGGAAGATTTGGAAATTGTAACGTGCTCGAATGAAAGTTTTTGAACGTTTTTTTTTCCCAACGCACCAGTTGCAATAATGAAAATAAAAACCTTTACTTTTTGAGGTCATAGCCCGCCACAACAGAGTAACAAGAGTATTCATGCCACGACACAACAAGCCGCGAGCCCGTGACACACACAGCGTATGGCCTGACACGAGGTCCGTCCCCGTGTTGAGAACCCTCCAGCAGTCGCCGCCACCGTCCGTCAGCCGACATCACCAGCACACAACCACCGTCACTACAGGCGATGTAGACGTTACCGGACGGGTCAGCGCACACTTGGTATGGACCCTTCATGTGTGGGTGAGTGAGTGTGGCAACAACACGGCCTGTAGCCAGCTCTACACGGAACACGGTGTTACTAGCATAGTCCGACACAAGCAGGTCGCCACCCACAGTATTCAAGTATGGCGGGCTTTTCAGATCCCGCAGCGTGTTGCTGTCTACCACCGTATGTATGAATTTACCTTTATATGTAATCACATCCACACTGACTGGGCCGTCAAAACTAATGATGCAAATACTGACGATGAGTGTGTCGTCCGTGGCCCCTGCACTCACCCCCCAGTACTGTGTGCGGTTCTGTACCCGCGACACGACGGTCGGGTGGCCGCTGACTTCAAGCAGGTAAAGACACTTGTTATCTGCCGTGACGGCCACACGACCGCCGTGAAGCAGGGCCAGTCCCCATGGTGCATCATCAAGTGTAACACTGAGGACGGTGTGCGGGTTTGTCACGTCAGCAACCTTCACCATCTTGTTGTTCAAGTCAGTCATAACAAGTCGCTGTCCGTCCTGTGTAGCCACGATAGACGTGATGAAGGGACCTCTACTGTCAGTGTCACCAGCAGAGTGAGGTGTGAACAGAAACACACGGTGTGGGGTGGCCGTCATCGGGTCAAAACTCACTCCACCTGTAACACACACGGTGTTTGTTATACTGAGAGTAAGTATCACCTTGTCACGCGCTGGCCATTTTTGTTTTCGGGGAGGGTGCGTGTGCTTTGTTTAACAAAATCTCTCTCTCTCTCTCTCTCTCTCTCTCTCTCTCTCTCTCTCTCTCTGTGTTACACACAAACAATGGTACCTGCTGTTCCTATCTGCTGGCTTGTATTTCCAGTAGCGTATGTTTCTTTTTGTGTCTGAAAAAATGAAAGAAATGGTAAATTAGCAGTACTTATATTATTTCTTCAATCGCTACTGCTCTATGATACTGTAAAACGGACACCAATAACTGTGCATGTCCTATATTTAGAAGCCGCTCGTATCGTATAGTAATGGAAGCAAAATCTCTCTCTCTCTCTCTCTCTGTCTCTGTTTGCTAATACCGTAATAGTCATTATTATTATCATTATTAAATTTTATTTGCTACTGCCCGTGACACGGAAACACACACACACACACACACACACACACACACACACACACACACACACACACACACACAAGAAACACACCTGAAAGTCTGAAGTCACGTGTGTAGCTAGTGGCTCGCCGAGTGTCACTTCCGTACCTCCCGCTTCAGTACTGCATGATGTCACTTCCGTTGACGTCACTTCCTTTCCCTGCTGTTTTTGCAACATCGTATCCTTCGCACTACCAGTGGTACCTTCTGTTACTGTCTGCTGGTGTTCATTTCCACAAGCGTCTGCTTCTTTTGGTGTCTGCCATAAAAATGGCAATATTAATCAATATTATTTCTTCAGCTGCTACTCTGTATGAAACTGAAACACAGACACCACAAACTGTGCATATCCTACCTTTGGATGCCACCCATATCATATAGTAATAAAGCAAAAAATCTCTCTCTCTCTCTCTCTCTCTCTAGCGCGCGCACACACACACACACACACACACACACACACACACACACACACACACACGCACACACACACACACACATACCTGAAAGTCTGTAGTCACGTATGTTGGTAGTGGCTGGCCGAGTCTCACGTCCGCATCTCCCGTTTGAGTACTGCATGATGTCACTTCCGTCCACGTCACTTTCTCTTTCTCCTGTTTTGGCAACAACGCATTCTCCAAAACTTTCTTAAGCTTTTCTTGTAACTCTTTGACCCCCTTCCACTCCTCAACTGGCACGTCCATCAGGAACCTCAGACCAGAGTCGATAGCCAGCAGACGGACGTCAAACTCCTCACTCAGTTGTTGCACCAGCTTGGACAGCACATCCTTTTCCTCAATCCTCTTCATCACTTGTTTCAACGAGCTCGTCTTCTTCTGCTGTATCCCGGTATAAAATGTCGTCACCCTTTCCCGTTCTCTCTTCTCCTTCTGGTGAGTGTGATCCAGGGCCGGCAGTTCTGCCTCCGACCTGCTTTTCTCCACCTCCAGTTGTTGTTGACCTTTGACCTCCTCCGCTTGCAGTTTTTGACCTTTGACCTTTTCTGCCTCCAGTTGACGCTGGACTCTTGCCAAGTTCTCGGACCAGTTTATCTTGGCGATCACCACGTCTTTCGCTGGGTCACAATTTTTTTTTATAGAGAAACAAATGTACATTTAAGAGTTAGTTAGTGAGCGAATGAGTGAGTTTTTAGGGCTTAAGGCCGGTACATTTAAGAATAGTAATCTTTTACAATAAATTTACACACGTAGAATGATCTGAAAAAGTGGATATTTAAACTCATTTCCTACCAGTCTTTCTCTTGCTCACAGATTTGTGAGAGAAACAAATTTACAGTTAAGAATAGTAATCTTTTGCAGTAAATTTACACACGTAGAACGATCTGAAAAAGTGGATGTTTTCACTCAGTTCCTACCAAGTACGTTTGGGTCGCTGATGTTGTGCACCAGTGGCCTCATGAAAATTAAATTCTGGCTCAAAACTATCACCCGGGTCATCATAACTTTCGGTATACTTCTTTTCGCTGACCATGCACGTGTACACCTAAAATTTAATGGAAGTTTCAGCAAACGTCAGTAATTGCCTTCTCTCCAGCACACAGATGACGAACATTTCAGATCTTGAAACAGACCATGTAGGCAAACTGTTCTCCCTTGCAAAAGAGCCGTTAAGGAACCGCTACTCATGCCTGACTCTCGCCTATATCATATGCCCAAAGTGGAAGAGCTCTCACGAACGCGGATTCCCCGCACGCGGTAGGGAAATGTATCAAAACTGGTCTGAAAGAATCGACAGAATGACATTGACTGATCTCACGACGAAGGCTATTCCACAGAGCAGGACTTTGGAAGAACCAAATTCTTTGGTGGGGTAGCCGGATGGATGTGCTAAGAAGGAGAAATGTCTGGATGATGCATTAGTATGAGTAATGTCTCTCTAATTTAAATGCCCAGAGTTGAGTATTTTTAGAAACGTGAAATTAACTGACACACATACCTGTCCGATGTATGACGTCATCACTAATTTGCTCGACACAGACCGAGCCCGAGTCCAAGTTGATGGTGGTAGATTTGGGAGTGACCATCACACACTCTGTGGTTCCTTTTACAGCTGATGTCGCGCCATGATCTGTCACACATGAATCGTCAGTTTGAGACAATTTGGACACAAAAGATCTTGCACACGCTGTGTACACAACAAAATTCTTTCATTGTACGAATAATATATTAAGAATAAAAATGAAATAGGAATGAAAAAACCGGCTCACTATAGACAACAAATATGTATGGCCTGTAAATAATTTATGATGATGAAATAGGATTATGCTGCGCAAAAATACAAATTTTACAGTTTAGATTTATCATTCGTGAAAACTCGCCGTTCCCAAAGCTCTTTAGGAAAATAACGTAATTTCATCGTCACCATCACCATGAGAAAATACTAAAGCATATGAATGTATACCATCATCAGATTTCCACACTTGAACCTCCACTGGCTCCATCCACAGGGCCACCAGTCTGTCTGTCTCACGCCTCAGATCCTGCAGCATTTCCCTTGTGGGCAGACTGATGTCTTCTCGCACGTGACGCAGACGTTCTTTCATGGATGTCGTGTTGATGGTTGTAGGCATACGAGTGGTGTACATATGCAAGAGATGCTTTTGATCCCGCACTCTGTCTCTTCCGTTCTGTAGTTTTGCAATCAACTCATCAAGATCACTTTCTACTCGGCCATGGTCAGAGTGTTTCTCCTCAAGAAGTTTGACTTCCTGTCTTTGAAACTCTAACAATGAAGTGCTGGTCTGTGAAACATCCTCATGTCCGGGAGGTCTGGATGTGGTCGGTGACGCTGATATCAGGACCTGTCGAGGATCCACTACAGTGTGACAGTCAGCTGCATGCTCTGTCCGATGATTTTCCGAGCAGTGTGTGCAGTAAAAGGTTCCACAGTCCAGACAGACGTTTGTCCAGGCGGGTTTACAGCATGTCTGACAAGACGAATCACTTCGTTTGAAAATGTGATCAGCTACAATTTCCTGAAGAACGAGATCTTTGCAGAACTGTTCGAGCTGTTCACTGATTGTCTGCCCCTGCCCCCTAGGGATGCTGTGACCACAGGAAGAACATGTTGGGTCAGGTCCTTGCTGTTCCAGTAGCTGGCGAAGACATGGTCTACACAGGACGTGTCCACAGGGCAGGATGGTGGGGCCCACACACAGACAACGACAGCGGGGACAGTCGGTGACAGACAGTTGTCGAGATGGAGAAGCTGATGCCATCCTTCCGCAAGGTCAGTTTGGACTTTACAGACATCAGCACATATTTGCATGAACGTGAAAAGTCACCCCCTCACCATCTCAACCAACTACCCAAACAAACCAATTAACAAAGAAAGAAAGACACGATGAAACGTTACTTCTGTTGTCCAATTTATCTCAATTTACCTAACTTTAAACTTTGTGTTTCAGTCTGCTCCATTACTCAAAGAGGTTCTGCGCTTTCAAACGGTTCAAATAATAATAATAATAATAATAATAATTTATTTATATAGCGCTTAATCTACATGGAAGGTAGTTCGAAGCGCTTAGAGTACAGGTAAAGAGACAGATAGACGTGAAGGTTCAGGGCCAGGGCAGCTGCATGTATGGTACTTAATAAGGAGATGGAGAAAGACGGAGGGAGGTTAGACGGAGCTTTGAGATGAAAACAGGTAGGTTTTTAGATTTGTTTTGAAGGTTTCGAGGGAGGTTGACTGGCGGAGCGAAAGAGGCAGTGACATAAGATAGTGACATTACATTGTTGGTTTGTTTTCGTCAAGTGGCGAAGCCATTGTGGCTAAAAATATTGCTGAGAACCAACAACGTAAGTAAAGCAATATAAAAACAACAACGCAAAACGTCCACCATCACCACTAAACAAGAACAGAAAACAGGCCACCATCACCACTAAACAACAACAGAAAACAGGCCACGGTCACCACTAAACAACAACAGAAAACAGGCCACGGTCACCACTAAACAATAACAGTAAACAGGCCACTATCACCACTAAACAACAATAGAAAACAGGCCACGGTCACCACTAAACAATAACAGAAAACAGGCCACGGTCACCACTAAACAATAACAGTAAACAGGCCACTATTGTAGCGAAGACGCACTTCGCTATGTTTGTGTTTAGTACAGCAGCCATTCTTAGTACAGGCGCACTTTTAAACTGGGTCCAGCTAGCCTCAATGAAGGGTCAGTTTCACGTGCGCTGGCCACGTGATCGCGTGATGAGCGCGTGATTTCTTGCATAAACACTAAAGATAGAGTCTTATAATAGCGAGAGTTTCCCGCGTTTTCCTCAGTCGCTTTCTGAGAGTCCCAGAGACTGTGTGTCGTCCCTCCAGCCCGGCCTCGAATTTTCCCCATTTCTTATGTTCAGGCGTAGTCTCTCAGTCTCTGGAGTCAGTATTTTGTGACCAGTGTTGGACCTGTTACTGGATGCCTCTTCTATTAGGAACTATTTGCACTGAGGAGAAACTGTGATTCTGTATTGGATTATTTGCGAACTGTGTTTGGAACCACTGAATTCGGACTTGGAATTAGTCTTCAGATGAACGGTGACTGTGTCTCATTTTATTCCCTTTTGAACTAGAGAACAGGTGATGTAAAGTAGGAAGATATTTGTAATAGCTCGAAGTACTCTAAGAGATCTGATAGTTAATAGTACTAATTAGAACAGTTACGTAAATTAATGGTTATGTAAATTTGTACTCCTGGTTTAGACAGAGAGATAGAACGTTGTTCATTACTAGTGAGAGATACTCTATGTCAGGCTCCTTTGTTTCATGCCCAGTCAGAGAGGGAGGTTTCCCAGCTTCTTGTGTAACACGCAGTGCACACGCGGCCGAGTGTGTATTGTCTGTTCATTCAGTACCGACGGTCACTACATAGAGTAAGGAAGTCCATTCACAGAGTGACCGCGCTCTCGGTTTACATCATTCACGGAATTGTCCACTCCCCGCTACTTTCAGCTGTACTGTCCCGTCCCACATTCAGCAGCTTAGTTTCTTCCCGTATTCTTTTGTTATATTTGTAGAGTAGTGTTTATAGTAGTCTCTAGTTTGTTGCCCGACAAGTATTAATCATCACGCTCATATACTTTGAGCCGAATCTGTGTTGCTTTATTACATCTAACGATTCATATGATCCGCATGTAATTTTTATTGGAATAAGTGAACACTCTGATTTTTACTCTCTTGTCAGTTGTTTCTTTCGAGAGATAGTGTAAGTTTGATGAGTGATTGAGTGCGTAGATGTGTGTGGCACGTAGGCCCGACAGTATGATGCAATACTCTTTCGCACTTCAGTCATCCTTAACACACATGTAAGAGTAGCTCACTAAACTAAATCTGTAGCGTTCCCGACAACCACGACGACCCCACACCCGGGGCGCTACAGTTGGCGTCGCCGACAGGATTAGAATCGTTTCTCGGGCGGTTCTATTTGTGATGGTTTATTTTGTAGGGCGACAGGTTCTTGCTGAGAGTTATTTGAAGCGCAGATAGGTAAATTGTTATTTCTGTGAGGTACTTGTGTAAATATTTTGTAGAGTACAGTCATGTTCTAAGATGTTTTTGTGAGGCTTCTATTTGAGGGCTGGAGCGGGCACGCGACTCGACACACGGGAAGGTCTCTGGGAGCCAGCCGACGCATCATCCCGGCTGAGCAGAGCAGCAGACGATCTTGCTGCACGGCAAGCTGTACAACACGACATCCCGATGAGAGAGGCTGGAACACAGTGATGTTCAAAGCAGACTGCAGCCGTGCGCAGAAGGGTTCAGCGTAGACTGACCCTATGCACACAGGGCAGCTGCGAACATCCCGACAGCCGTGATCATCCGTGCAAAGACTCCCCTGCCGACACCTGGCAGTCGTGAGAGATTCATCGGACCAGTGACACCAGCAACGAATGACGTTGCTGAGACAGCTTTGCCGAGATTCAAGACGGACTGGTCGGTCGGACATGTCAGCACTATAGACTAGTCTATAGATGGCTGACTACAGGAAGGCGAGGGTGGAACACCACGTTTCCCGCCTTACCGACCCAGCAGAGACAACAGCGACTGTGGGAGAGACAGGGTTGCGACACTGTTCTCCTCCCTAAACAGTCGCAGGAGAGACGGGTTTACCTCTCCTTAGCTGAACACGACGGACACGATCACGTCGTTGTGACCGTTGCGACAGTAGCACGACAGAGACAGCGGTGGACGACAGCCTGTGAGGATCAACACGTCCAAGAACAGGAGCAGGGAGCAGTTGTGAAGGAGCGCGTCAGTATTTTGCTTGACATGCAGTTACAGATTCCAGTGACACCTGGGGGAAACAGAGAGGGTGTAGACTGTCTTTGGTATTTTGCCTCTGTCAGTCACCCGACGTTTCGCCGGCCGGCAACGTAATGGTGGACCATCGTGGGAGGGTTCCCCGGCACCATTCACGTCACAACGAGGGTTGTAGCCACGCGTGGTAACGAACCCGTTGCGCGTGACAACCATTCCCAGTGTCACTCGGCAGGAAGTTTGGCGACTCTCCTGCGGTAAGTATACTCCTTTCGGCATCGTCAGTTACATGACGGATTGCCACGTGGAGTGGAGGGAATCTGCGCGACGGCTCGAACATCTGAGACTCCCAGACGGCGAAAGACAGCTGGAACAGAGCACCAGCGGCTCGATACTCATCACTATGTGCACAGTGTGAGTGAATATCACGGCAATGAAAGATTTGCCTACGACAGCGACGTTGGAGGACTGATCATCCTCAACGTGCGCTAGAGCCGTCAGCACGAAGCCCGGTATTATCAGCACCGGCGTCAACATCATCAGACAACACCGCACCAGACAGACAACGGAGGCGACGGCCTCAAACAGGATTTGCTGCACCATGCAGAGACAGTTTTTAACACTGTCACCACAAGCGCCAGCGTCGCTGAGACTACGACTGAGTACTCTCATAAGCGAGCTGAGCGACGGATATTCCTGCTACGGATTCTGAGCCTGAGAGAACAACACAGGTTACGTCACGACACCCTACTGGCCACAGGGTTTGACGTTAAGCAGAGAGAACGGCGAGACAGCCTAGTATTCTGCAATAAGACCTCAGGCAGGTAGCAGAGAGACGGATCACCGGATTACGACATCAGATTCTTCACAGGACAGGACAGGCGCACGGACAGGCGACAGGACGTAAGATCCGCAGTGTGCGATCTTAGCGGTACACGCATTACGTGTGACTATGTCCATGGCGTACATGCACCCCTGTCTGCCTCATGTGGAAAATGTCACCGGAAACAGGTTGACAGTTCCTGACAGAGCGCCCATCGTCAGAGGAAGGATGGCGATGAGCTGCGGCTCATTCGTCGTCATCTGACTAACGACACGACCCGTACACTAGCGTGAGTACAGCCGCATCAGGTCTAGAAGAGACGCCTTCTTTGACAAGAGATGCTGGTCGGAATTTCCGACATAAACTCGCTAAGTGTGACACCCAGAGGAACAGCAACACCGAGAAAGACCATCAGGATCGGCCGATCGATCACAGATCGAATGCTGTGACCCAGTAGGGACAGCAGGGCCGAATGCAAGCGACGTCAGCGAATATCTTCCAGTCATCTTTGTCCTCCAGCATTACGCTATGTATCACTCAGTACACGCCGGTCTGAATGACGGCAGATGTGAGCTCACGGCAACAACAGTGGCCATGAGTAACTGGCTGCAGGCGTGACAAGCTCAGTACTGAGGTGAAACATAGAGCGGTAACAGCATCGAACTGGAGTTGACTGGACAGATGAAAGAGTGTGCGATTGCGATTGCCACTAACATCTGTAAGATGCGATTCGCATTACCGACTGCATCAGACGTCAGAACGGCACGAAGCGGATTGACAGCTCAACTGAGACATTGCGTCACGGAAATCACAACACCAACAGAGAGACGACTTCATAAATACAGCAACCGTTGCAGAGATTTGGCAGCAACAAAAGACAGCCTAATTCCCGTGTAAGACCAGCATGGCCACGGAGGTGCTGTATGAAGTTTGTTCTGCCCGCACAAAGCGGTTGAATCCCGCTGCCGAAACTGGTTTTCGGAAGTGCAAAGCGAGCACCGGCTAATAACGGACAGAGGTTATTGCATAACCCAACGAACAGCGACTACGACCACCGACACTGGACATCACCAACGGACACCATCATCCAGCGTAATCTACATGGGACGTTACGCCACCGGAGACTAGGCGTTAGAATTTTAACGCAATGTAATGGTCCGGTCCACATGGAAAACTCTGGGATTGACGTGTGAGGCTGCGGCCCACTCGGATTTTTCAGCGAATGCAGAGAAAGCAGCTAAAGGAAGGATGATGTAAATTTCTAGGGAGACAGCAGTCCTGCAGTCTCCGAGCTTTCTCGTCCTGACACATCATCTTTCTTGATGAAGATGATGCGTCATCTTCATCAATCAGCTGAATCTGCATTGCTATGGAGTCCCGATGGCAACCGCTGATGCTGTTTGCAAGACAGCCCTGGACAACGATGGATTGGCTGGAAGCAGTAAAGTCGGTAGGCCCCGTAGGCGACCGCAAAGTCCATAAACGACTGGAAGTTGGATGGCACCGAGAAATACACGTTGGTTGCTACCTTCAAGAAGCAACCAAGCAGCACCGACATTGTCTACAACCGGGGGGCAAGGGTTACCCAGCGCCCGGCACCGATGGATTACCTGTATCCGGCACTGACAGACATTAAACGTTTCCCGGACTTGACATTGCATGCCGTTTATTTTAAAGACTTTTGTTGTTATTATGTAGTGGTAGGACGTATGTATGATTTTGATTATAGTTTCTTGTAAATTCGGGACGAATTTATAGGAAGGCGAGGGTAGTGTAGCGAAGACGCACTTCGCTATGTTTGTGTTTAGTACAGCAGCCATTCTTAGTACAGGCGCACTTTTAAACTGGGTCCAGCTAGCCACAGTGAAGGGTCAGTTTCACGTGCGCTGGCCACGTGATCGCGTGATGAGCGCGTGATTTCTTGCATAAACACTAAAGATAGAGCCTTATAATAGCGAGAGTTTCCCGCGTTTTCCTCAGTCGCTTTCTGAGAGTCCCAGAGACTGTGTGTCGTCCCTCCAGCCCGGCCTCGAATCTTCCCCATTTCTTATGTTCAGGCGTAGTCCTCTCAGCCTCTGGAGTCAGTATTTTGTGACCAGTGTTGGACCTGTTACTGGATGCCTCTTCTATTAGGAACTATTTGCACTGAGGAGAAACTGTGATTCTGTATTGGATTATTTGGGAACTGTGTTTGGAACCACTGAATTCGGACTTGGAATTAGTCTTCAGATGAACGGTGACTGTGTCTCATTTTATTCCCTTTTGAACTAGAGAACAGGTGATGTAAAGTAGGAAGATATTTGTAATAGCTCGAAGTACTCTAAGAGATCTGATAGTTAATAGTACTAATTAGAACAGTTACGTAAATTAATGGTTATGTAAATTTGTACTCCTGGTTTAGACAGAGAGATAGAACGTTGTTCATTACTAGTGAGAGATACTCTAGTGTCAGGCTCCTTTGTTTCATGCCCAGTCAGAGAGGGAGGTTTCCCAGCTTCTTGTGTAACACGCAGTGCACACGCGGCCGAGTGTGTATTGTCTGTTCATTCAGTACCGACGGTCACTACATAGAGTAAGGAAGTCCATTCACAGAGTGACCGCGCTCTCGGTTTCCATCATTCACGGAATTGTCCACTCCCCGCTACTTTCAGCTGTACTGTCCCGTCCCACATTCAGCAGCTTAGTTTCTTCCCGTATTCTTTTGTTATATTTGTAGAGTAGTGTTTATAGTAGTCTCTAGTTTGTTGCCCGACAAGTATTAATCATCACGCTCATATATTTTGAGCCGAATCTGTGTTGCCTTATTACATCTAACGATTCATATGATCCGCATGTAATTTTTATTGGAATAAGTGAACACTCTGATTTTTACTCTCTTGTCAGTTGTTTCTTTCGAGAGATAGTGTAAGGTTGATGAGTGATTGTGTGCGTAGATGTGTGTGGCACGTAGGCCCGACAGTATGATGCAATACTCTTTCGCACTTCAGTCATCCTTAACACACATGTCAGAGTAGCTCACTAAACTAAATCTGTAGCGTTCCCGACAACCACGACGACCCCACACCCGGGGCGCTACACTATCACCACTAAACAACAGAAAACAGGCCACGGTCACCACTAAACAATAACAGAAAACAGGCCACTATCACCACTAAACAACAACAGAAAACAGGCCACCATCACCACTAAACAACGAAAACACTAAACAGACCATCATCATCACTTAGCACTAACAACGAAAGAAAACAGACCACCATCACCACTAAACAACAACGCAAAACGTCCACCATCACCACGAAACGAAAAACAGAAAACCAGCCATCATCACTACTAAACAACAACAGATAACAGGCCACCATCACCGCTAACAAGAACAGAAAACAGACCACCATCACCACAAAATAGAACAGAAAACAGGCCACGATAACCACTAACAACGAAAGAAAAAGGCCACCATCACCACTAAACAACAACAGAAATCAGAGGATCATCACCACTGAATAACAACAGAAAACAGACCATCTTCACCACTAAAAAAAAAAAAAAACAGAAAACAGACAACCATCACCACTAAACAACAACAGAAAACCGGCCACCATCACCACTAAACAACAACAGACAACCGGCCACCATCACCACTAAACAACAACAGACAACCGGCCACCATCACCACTAACAACAACAGACAACCGGCCACCATCACCACTAAACAACAACAGACAACCGGCCACCATCACCACTAAACAACAACAGAAAACCGGCCACCATCACCACTAAACAACAACAGAAAACCGGCCACCATCACCACTAAACAACAACAGAAAACCGGCCACAATCACCACTAAACAACAACAGAAAACCGGCCACCATCACCACGAAACAACAACAGAAAACCGGCCACCATCACCACGAAACAAGACCAGAAAACCGGCCACCATCACCACGAAACAAGACCAGAAAACCGGCCACCATCACCACGAAACAACAACAGAAAACCGGCCACCATCACCACGAAACAAGAACAGAAAACCGGCCACCATCACCACGAAACAACAACAGAAAACCGGCCACCATCACCACTAAACAACAACAGAAAACCGGCCACCATCACCACGAAACAAAAACAGAAAACAGGCCACCATCACTGTTAAGAGCGTGGCTGTGGCTTTTGTGTGTGTGTGTGTGTGTGTGTGTGTGTGTGTGTGTGTGTGTGTGTGTGTGTGTGTGTGTGTGCACACGAGAGAAGCTTGTATTTGCGAAGCTTGAAAGTGCACCAGAGAAGTGTTGTAATAAACTCCACACGGTTTTAACTTTTCTACGCGCTCACGTGTTTTCTGTGAGTGAAGAGACAACGTGCGGTCCACAACAACTCGCTACGTGAGGATTTGTTCGCTTGCGTGTCATCGTCCCACCTCGATAAGACGGCGGGCTCTCCAACACATCTCCACACATAACAATCACCACGAAACAACAACAGAAAACAGGCCACCTATCACCACTAAACAAGAACAGAAAACAGGCCACCATCACCACTAAATAACAACAGAAAACAGACCACCATCACCACTAAACAACAACAGAAAACAGGCCACCATCACCACTAAACAACAACAGAAAACAGACCATCATCACCACTAAATAACGACAAAAAACAGGCCATCATCACCACTAAACAACAACAGAAAACATGCCACCATCACCACGAAACAACAACAGAAAACAGGCCACCACCCCCACTAAACAACAGAAAACAGGCCATCATCACTACTAAACAACGACAGAAAACAGGCCATCATCACAACTAAACAACGACAGAAAACAGGCCATCATCAGTACGAAACAACAACAGCAAACCAGGCCATCAACACTAAACAAAAGCAGAAAACAGGCCACCATCACCACTAAACAACAACACAAAACGTCCACAATCACCACTAAACAACAACAGAAAACAGACCAACATCACCACTAACAACGAAAGAAAACAGACCAACATCACCACAAAACAAGAACAGAAAACAGGCCACCATCACCACTAAACAACAACGCAAAACGTCCACAATCACCACTGAACAACAACAGAAAACAGACCAACATCAAGACTAACCAACGAAAGAAAACAGACCAACATCACCACTAACAACGAAAGAAAACACGCCATCATCACCACTAAACAACAGCAGAAAACAGACCATCATCACCACTAAAGAACAACAGAAAACAGACCATCATCACCACTAAACAACAGAAAACAGACCATCATCACTAAAGAACAACAGAAACAGACCACCATCACCACTACAAAACAAACGAAAACAGAATACCATCATCACTAAACAACAGAAGACAAGCCATCATCAGCATTAAAACAGCAGCAGTAACAAAAGACTAATCAACATACCTAAACCCGTTGATGGTAAAATCTCTCTTTTTTCTCCCCCTGTCAGATTCCGAAAACAGTGTGAATCCCTGCTGAGTGTGGCCGCACAAGAGGACGGAGCGCTATGTAGCAAGTCTTCTGGTTCACTCGTTAATGAACACAATATTTCTAACGAACGGCAGGCGACACTCTAAGTACATGCAGCAAGGCAACGGACCTCCGACACTATCACTATGACACTCAAGTGCAGCGTCAAAACAGTTTCCGCAATAAGCTGCCCCCGAAAATGGACCACACGAGTTAGTTAATTAATTTTCGACCGAAAACTGCGAGTAAAAGTCACAGTAAAACCCTTATTTCTTCGGTTGGAATCAACTAACGAGTGTGGCGTAATCTCTATAATCGGCGACACCGAATTGGAAGAAATTATTTCTACCCCGTCCGAACCTGGATTTGAACTCTAACATCAGCATTCCAAACTGTACGCAAATCTATCTTTCTTGACGACAGAGGCAGTCCGTAAGGAAACGGATGTCGAAACCGTAACTTTACTTCATGTTAACAAAGTGTACAACACAGTTAACAATAAAGCAATACATGCAGTGCAGACAACGACAGAAACTGTAAACATTAGGGTTATTTATTTCTGTAGATGATGCTGATGTTTACGTTCCTGTGTACCGAAGCCAAAATCCGTATTCCTGTCGGGTTCTCCACGCATGCCACTGTTAAGTCTACACTGGATTTCGGGGGGGGGGGGGGGGGTGTTTGTGCACGCATTCGAAAGGGCTTATTGTTGGTTTGAGCTGTCCACACAGTGTCAGAAAAAGCATTTGTGGTACGTGTGAGTTCCTTGGAGCGTAATTCAGACACGCAAGAACATGTTTTGTCGTTATCTTGAAGTTCTATCGCTTTATTGCCACTTTGCAAGACCCACAAATCAAGGCTGTGTGAGGTGTTGTGCAATACACTGCGGGTACTACACGCGGAAGTCAAGACACACATCAAGAGGACTTTATTCTCTTGTTTTATACACAATACCGTACGAAAAAGAACAAGTTTTGGCACAATCTGAAGTACCACAGTGACTCGGCGTTCACTTGCAATCATAGCATATATATTTAAATCAGCTTATCATAAAGCTTCTAATTAACGCTCAGTCGGTATAGTTCGCCTGTTAGGAGATGCAGATGTATACCAGTCAATTCCGTCGATATTTCGGCATAAAGTCGTAGAACGAAGTCAGCGGCCACGTGACGTTAGTGGACGACTGGAGTTTATTTGCCCCTCCTGCGCATGACTGGTATACATTTGCATACCCTTACGGGCAACTATACCAACTGAGCCTAATTAACAGCACACACACACACACACACACCTGCACACACACACACACACGCCTTACACACACACACACACACACACACCTGCACACACACACACACACACACACACACACACACACGCACACACACACACACACACACACACACACACACACACACACAGAGACGATGACGAAACCTTAATTGGTTCAACACTTCACGTCTGAGACACAACAACAGCTATTGCAATAAAAACACCGTGGGTCGCTTCCTCCAAAAAGGGCAGGATGATCAAGTCTGCTGGGACAGTGATGGTGCCTGCTTTCTGGGGATGCAGCTGGAAGTTGCTGGTTGATTTCCTTGGAAAGACAATAGATGGGCCATGCTATTCGACCTTGCTGCGGAAGCTACAGAATAAAATCATCGTCAAGCGCTTTGGAAAGTAGACCAAAGGTCAGATGTTGCCATGGAAACAATTCAAAACCTTAGCTTTGGAACTTGTCAACCACCACCTTATTCGCCAGATTTGGGACTGTCTGACTTTAATCTGTTTCAAAAGCTGAAGAAACACTGACGTCGTCAGAAGACGACTGGCAACGTGACGAAGCCGTTATTGGTGCTACAATGGCCCACATAACCTTACACGATAAAGCCTCTCCCCTAGCCCATCCCACAGTTTTCCCTGTATGTGCAGCCTTACTTAAGTGCACATAATTAATGTGTGTTGCTGAGTACTTGGCCAGTACCAGTCTGTCTTGTTTGTTTAAGTAGTTTAATAACTTCAGAAGCTTGTTTTAATTGTTAGATAATAATTATGGCGCCGTTGGTTCTCTCTCTCTCTCTCTCTCTCTTGAGCGAGGGCGTGTGTCTGTGTTTTAGTCTTAATGGAGGAATACCACTGCTTTATTTTTTATTAGAAGAAAGCGGAACTCATGGTGATTTTTTTTGTTTTGTTTTGTTTTGACAAACACTGAAATTGTGCGTATGTAATGCCCTTTCTGTTATTAAGTGTACACAGACCTTTGAAATGGAAAACATGTCAACGAAACAGTTGGAGTTCGGAGTTCTCTCTCTCTCTCTCCCCCCCCCCCCACCCCCTTGAAAAAAAGAAGACGTTTTCTCTCTCTGCTCTGCTCTTCCCTTTCTAATGCTCGGGTCGTGAGTTCGTATCCTGGCTGGGGCCAAATATTTGCGCTGTTTTTTTCATCGTTGCCCCCGTTTTTGACATCACCCGTATAAGGTGGAAAAGGACGTTAAACCCCCAAACACCCACCCACCCTGCGCTCTTCCCCATATAATACACACAAGATTTCTTTAGTGCAAAGTTCTTATCTGACAGAGCTTAACGACACAGGCATGAGACATGCACACTCATAATCTTCAGGGTGGGAGTGCACGTTTGAAGTGCCACAAACTTTGCTACAGTACACGAGGTGAAGTGTGTTGGAAATTTCCATTCCCTGAAGTGAACGGGACAGAATTTTTTGTTCTTTTTTTTATCTGCAGAAATTACTAATGAGGAGACAGTTCATACCCAAAAAATATTGACACGTAACACATTTTTTTTTTCAGATTATTATTATTATTATTATTCTCTTTTTCATTATACATTTATATAAACACACACACACACACACACACACACACACACACACACACACACACACACACGTACGCACGCACGCACGCACGCACGCACAAATACTTACAGGAGCAGGCACGTACAAGATGAAGACATAGTTGGATACATGGGCATGCATTTAAACAGGTGAAGGTGACGAATGGGAATCGATTGGGTACCGCTTTTGATCGGGGTGGGGGGGGGGGGGGGTAGCAAGGACATGATTGTAGACATGTCTGCGCACCTTATCTATGATTTTATCCTCGATAAATAATCTCTCTCTCTCTCTCTCTCTCTCTCTCTGTGTGTGTGTGTGTGTGTGTGTGTGTGTGTGTGTGTGTGTGTGTGTGTGTGTGTGTGTGTGTGTGTGTGTGTGTGTAAATTATATATACACAAATTTCCGACTTGGGCTGCTACCATTAACGGCAAACAAGCCAGTGATTCCGGAGTGATGTGTCCGTTACGCAAAACTGCTGTTAAAGGCGATAACACATTTTTTGTTTTCATTCCCTTTGACACTAAAGTTGACGTAGCCCAAACAAGTTGGTAACACAGAATGTGTAGGGAAAATATCATTGGTCGTCCTTTTATTAAAAACAAAACAAAACAAACAGAAAGAACCTTTTATTGAAAATAAAAATGAGAATGTCATGTCATGGCAACCGTCCTCACTGTGTACCGAGGATTGACCGCCGTTCGTTGTGTGCTGACGCTGTTGGTTGTGTGCTGACGCTGTTCGTTGTTTTCTGCTCTCAGCACGGATTGTTGGTACATTATCTGCGGTCCTCTCGATATACATGTCATATAGGACCCCGCCAGTCACTACCCTAGCCACGGTGGTCTCTCAGGGCCGCATTTTTACGTATCTCGGTGCCGTAGTTTGTCACTGGAGAGGTTCCGATATTAACGACAACAACGGACCGGGACGCAAACAAATACACACAAGAACACACCCGCGCCCAAGAGAGAGAGAGAGAGAGAGAGAGCACCAATGACGCCATACAGTCTAACAATTAAACAAGTTGCTGAAGCTGGTAAAGTTATCAAACAAACAAACTGGTGCTGGCCAGCTATTCAGCAACACAAATAAAGTGTATTTTGCCTGCATTTACATCTTCATGCCTAAGCTGAAAGTCCGTGCTTTTAGTGGCTCTCCTGAGGCCAGTTTCCGCCACGACAGCAATGCCCAATCACAACTTTACAAAAAGCAACACTCAGACGAGATGCACGTGTTCCCATTAAAATACTAGGGAATGACTTTCATCGTGGCAATTCACAGTCTCAGAGAGACGTAAACACCACAGGTTTCACCTGAGAACACGATACACGTGCAGCTCAGCTATACCGTTTTCCCACCGTGGCGCAGGTCACGTCATATGAACATTACAAGGCGGGACGGAGATGATCTAAGAACGGCAACGCGAGGCCATTGTTAACCGTCGCCATAGCGCTTGTCGTCACTATCTGAACCTCTCCAATTTCTGAACCTCTCCAATGTCTGACCCAGTCCGGCTGCACTAACTCAGTGACACTGACATGGGACGCTCGCAGCGTGAGATCAAAATCCGGGTTGACAAACGCCGTGCATGCACTGTAGTGTATGGCCTACAATTCCTGTCAGAAGTGTTAGCCTATATGCTGCCTCAGATTTTATTATGTGTACCTGACGATTGTTTCAAATTTCGAGACCGTTAGAACAGTTAGAAACAAAGTTACCTCATTTACACTTTCAACAAAACTTTAACATAACACTGTCACACGTGGAATACTTACAGTTCAGTGTAGCCAGAGAGACTGCATTAAGAAGCTTCTGTTCAATCGGAGATCTATCTAGACCACGAATCCGCTGCCATTCGACAGAACACGGCCAAATCAGTAAACAGCATACACGTCGGTGAGACGCCAGCTATCGATTGAACTTTTTGAGAACGACTTTTGATAAGTGTTGGTTAAAACTGTCCGAAATTTGAGTGAAGAGTGCTTGCTAGGTACAGGCTACTGTTGTTTTGTACTTGAACAACGAGTTTATGAAGTTGGAAACACCGATATGCCGAGTCAAAATGTTTCGTCGTCGATGGTGTTGACATAGGGAGCGAGTTCTCCCCGAAGAGTAGTAATACATGTACTTGCTCATCGATGACGATGAGTTTTTGTTTGTTTTGGGTTTTTTTTGCCAAAAAAGCTGTATCTGTGTATTTTGCAGGGAACCATGCCTGATTGCCATGTGATGTCGTGCTCCGTGTCACATGATTACTCAAGTACTAGTACAGTACGGTCACTTTTTACACAGGAGAGATCAAAGAAAGAGGCCGCTATGGATGATAATGTACTTTAAGCATGCACAACAAGCTGCAAGGTTGGCGCAACTACACCTAGCAGTTAAAACTCGAAAGATGGCGGTAACTTCGTAATAATGTGACGAAAAACGGCGAGAGTTTAGTGTGCAAACTTCGACGCGATTCGTCAGGGTCCGTCTAGTCTGATGTTCAAAAGGATCCGTACTGCACCACATGATAATCAGCGGTTAACCTTTGGCATGTTAGTCTCCATTGAGAAGAAAACGTGCACGGTCCGTGCAGAAAAGATCGCTGTAGTGCAGACCGTCAAAGTCAAAGTCAGCAGTGTTTATATTCCTGTAGTCCCGTCTGGGGTGTGGAGGAAATACAGACAATCAGAGCGAACATGAATGGTCTGAATATAAGAAACCACAACTGTACAAAGGACAAGATAAAAACACATAAAGAAAAAGATTTTAACTTTATTTCATTCTGCAAATTCAGGCGATACAGTGTGATACAGTAATGCTGGTGATATGATGCGCCATGAAGCTTTCGGTCAGCATACGCCGTGCAAATCAGCAGTGACACAAAACATTGCTGATCGTGTGCCGCTAACAACTGATTAAAACTTATTCTGATTCATTACATGCATGTGAGTAGCTGCAGATGAAATAATGAAACAAGCAGGACAAGTAAAGTCCGTAACACATAATAATTCTATGCTTCAACACGTCAGACAGACGCGTGCAGAAACAAGAACAATTGCTCAAGTTAACACACAAGGGAGATAACAGTAATAGATATACAGATATTTCCCACCACAAAGCATCCTACAACTATCAGGGGTAGCAGAGCTGCCCAAGCAAAAAAGACTATTTTGCGGCTAAAAATAGGGGGGGGGGGTATAATATTACAAAGAAAGAAAGAAACATTTCTAACACAATCACCCTCAACACACAGACACAGCTGTACTGTCACACACAGTAAATGTACAGCCAGGACTGGCGCTGTGTATGGTAGTGTACTGTGACTGCTAAAACAGGGTGCTCAAATTTCGTTGATCTGGAACTGAACTGACTGCATGAGATACGCTCGTTGAGTGAAAATATGGGTGGAAATGCACCCAAAGCGTAAGGTGCAATATACCATAGATTGTGAATCTTCAACTAGAAAGCTATTTAGAGTAGTAACAGAGGTGGGGTATAAAAGAGTTCCGGGAACGGGATGTCCTTGTTCTAACTGACCTATATCTCTTGCTTGATGGGAGTTTTGCATAGTGTCCAGCGCTTTAAATCCTATCTTCACTACCTACAAAACGACCCAAGAGGCAGAAATCGAGTTGTCCACGTTCAGTGAATTAATTAAACAATACGGAAAAGCAAAATCCAAAAAAATAAGGAATAATAAAACACACAAGTCCAAGATTCTAGGAGAAGAGCAGTGTTACGAATTCCACTACTGTTTTGGAGGCTGAACCCGCCTTACGCTGTACATTGAGATACTGAAAGCAACGAAAAAAAAAAAGCCGAGCGGTTAGGTCAAATGAAACTTATATACCAGGAAAAACGGTAACTACGCAGAAACAGTTCGAGAGCAGATTCCCAACACAAGCGTCACGGAAGCCCGGTCGGGAAAGAGTAGATACCAAAGGCAAACTATAGTTGCACTATCATGTGGTACAGACTGACTGACTGACTGACTGACTGAAACGTTTATTTCAGGATAAAGACTTGTAGGCATGGTCTGCCTATCTTACAAGCTGTCCTGCTAATCTACGAACACTAAAAAAATAAAGGCTAACGTTACAAAAAAAAAAAAAGTATACCAGGCACAAAGGGAGTAATCTAATAAGAAAGTAGAAAAAAAACAAAAAACAAAACAAACAAAAACAACATGCAAAGATACAAAGAAGCGCAAGAAATTCAAAGCGCAGGTAGGCATATGTGAGCTTCTATTAGAAAAGGTTAAACGAAAATGGGTGAGAAAAAGCGTATGACGCCGAGGGAGGGTAAATGGGAGGTAGCAGGATCGTCAGTAAAAACTGAGGAAAGCCGCTGCTGCCGAGGGAACTGAAGTAGTCTTCTTAGGGCGACGATAGTTAATGTGCAGGAGACAGCAACAAAGGGAGGGTGGGTGGGTGTTTGGGAGTTTAACGTCCAACAAAGGGAGGAAGCGGCCAGCGTGCGAAATTAGGTCAGGCTGAAGGCTTCTGTGTTTATGCCTGAGCATCACAAAAAGCGCAAAACTTGATATATGAAATGATACCGTGACCACTGGCAAATATCGGGCACATGTTTAATAAAAGATGATGAAGATGCTGGATCTTGTGTCGATCAACAACAAAAGATCTACGACTTGAAATCCTTATATTACTGTAATACTTATACCATCATAATATTAATTTTATTAGCATCTTCTTTTTTTCTGCCCTAACTCTTCGCCATCTCCAACGGTATTCCTCCCAGGTCAAAGATCGGAATGCACGGAGGGTTCGGAAGCTACGGCAAACAAAGTTAACGCAACATAACGTAATATATTTCGTGGTAAACCACTCGAACAAATCATGTGATCTCTGCGATCACCGTATACACATACAAATGAACACGTAAATACTGTGACGTTGACGCTGTACATAGTGTGGATTATCAGTAAATAGTTGACAAGAAAGATATGATATCATTGTAGGTCAGCCCCCTTGCATTTCATGGGAAGGTGTGTGAGTCCGAGCTTTGTCAGCCTAGGCGGGAGTAAACAGCTGCTCGAATCGTTTTCAGAACTAATCCAAACAAATACCTTTACTTTTTGAGGTCATAGCCCGCCAAAACAGAGTAATTAGAAGAGCATTCAAGCCAACAAACAACAAGCTGCGAGCCCGTGACACACACAGCGTATGGCCAGACACAACATTCGTCCCCGTGTTGAAAACCCTTCAAATGTCGCCGACACCGTCCGTCAGCCGACATCACCAGCACACACTCACTGTCACTACAGACGATATAGACGTTACGGGACGGGTCAGTGCACACTTGGTATGGACCCTTCATGTGTGGGTGAGTGAGTGTGGCAACAACACGGCCTGTAGCCAGCTCTACACGGAACACGGTGTTACTGACACAGTCCGACACAAACAGGTCGCCATCCACAGTATTCAAGTATCGCGGGTATTTCAGATCCATCAGCGTGTTGCTGTCTATCACCGTGTGTATGAATTTACCTTTATATGTAATCACATCGACACTCGCCGGACTGTCAATACAACTCACGATGAGTGTGCCGTGCGTGGTCCCTGCACTCACCCCCCTGTACTGTCTGGAGGTCTGTACCCGCGACACGACGGTCGGGTGGCCGCTGACGTCAAGCAGGTAAAGACGCTTCTTCCATGCTGTGACGGCCACACGACCGTCGTGAAGCAGGGCCAGTCCCCATGGCTCATCATCAAATGTAACACTGAGGACGGTGTGCGGGTTTGTCACGTCAGCAACCTTCACCATAATGTTGTTGAAATCAATCATAACAAGCCGCTGTCCGTCCTGTGTAGCCACGATAGACGTGATGAAGGGACTTATACTGTCAGTGTCACCATCAGAGTGAGGTGTGAACAGAAACACACAGTGTGGGGTGGCCGTCATCGGGTCAACACTCACTCCACCTGTAACACACACAGTGTTTGTTGTTATACTCAGAGTACGTATTACCTTGTCACGCTCTGGCCATTTTTTTTTCGGGGAGGGTGCGTGTGCTCTGTTTAACAAAAAGCTCTCTCTCTCTCTCTCTCTGTTACACACAAACAATGGTACCTGCTGTTCCTATCTGCTGGCTTGTATTTCCAGTAGCGTCTGTTTCTTTCTGTGTCTGAAAAAATAAAAGAAATGGTAAATTAGCAGTACTTATATTATTTCTTCAATAGCTACTGCTCTACGAGACTGTAACACGGACACCAATAACTGTGCATGTCCTATAATTAGAAACCGCTCTCTCTCTCTCTCTCTCTCTCTCTCTCTCTCTGTGCTAATACCACAATACTCATTATTCTTATTCTTATTATTTATTTGCTACTGCCCGTGACACGGAAATACAGCCGCACTCGCCTAAACGAAACACGCTTAAGCAAAAACCTCGGATAACAGAAACCAAATCCAATTCCCCGCCAGACCCCCCTCTTTGTAAGACTATTTCTAATTCGGATAAGCCAAACTCTGTCAAAAAATAGCTAACTCAAACACGGATATCTCAAACGTGATTTTGACAGATAAGCCGAACTCTAAACACTGTCGGAGAGACTTTTTTTTTTTTTTTTTTTTTGCTTGAAAAACACGCCGGGAAGATAACTTATGAACATATTTCGTCACGGCTATGATTATCCTACGGAAACGAACACGTCACCTGTTTTTCAGTATGGGGGAAACTGATGACGCGTGCCCCCAGACCTAAAAAAGATAGACCCACCGCATCACGCTGCCACCGCTGCTTGCGAGTGTCGCTATCGCGGCCATCTTGGGAATACCAGAACTCAGATGCTCTGTGTACAGGACGCCTCGTTCGCAATACAAAGTTCTTTAGAAAGACGTCATCAGAAATGTGACGTAAGATAAAGCGGACCAACAGCTGATAGCGTCTGGCCAGTGCTATGCGCGCTACGTAAACAGCTAATAGCGTCTGGCACTTCCAGGTACTCGTAACATGGCGCGCGGCGGCGTCACACTTCCAGCACCGTAGGGAGTCTTTAGGTCTGTGCGCGTGCCACATGTTTTGCAGGCGCCATTGTTTGGCAGATCTAAGTTTGCGTGCGTGAATTAGGTGGTGGGTTCAGGGTTAGAAATGGGATGACCGAAGGAGGGGCACAGGGGAGGGGCAGGTCGAAAGGTAACCGTGGGAGATTTGCGATGGGCGTGGTTTATGGGCTAGTCGAAAGGATGTGAGCTCGGGCTTAGATTTGTGCGTGCACGATTGTTTCTTTTGGCGTGTGTACGGGAGGGAGTGTGTAACATGCAGTCTCCCAGTGTGTGTGTGTGTGTGTGTGTGTGTGTGTGTGTGTGTTCACCTTTAAGCCCCACTGAAGAAAGCACTTATAACTTGTCACTGTTTTGATCTTATTCATTTAAAAACACGCACGCACGCACGCACGCACGCACGCACGCACACACACACAGAGAGAGAGAGAGAGAGAAAGAGAGAGAGAGTTTTGTTTGTGTTACTAGTCTCAGGAATCAATAAGCTCGACCCGTGTCTCTCTCAGACCGTTGCCATTATACACATTTGCATATACATATAGTATACATTTGCCCATAGAAAAGCAGCATACAAGTCTACAAACTTTCGCAAAATTGTCAATTTGACGTTTCAGTTGCAAAGGGAAGCAAAAACTTTTTACAAACCTTCCAAGTGATTTTACAACTTATCCTGAAAAAAACTCGGTTAAGCCGAACTGCAGGGTGATTTCTCGGGAAAGGTTTGGCTTATCCGAACTCGGATATGCAGAAACTCGGATAAGCGAAACGATTTTCCATTCCCCGGGCGAGTTCGTCTTAAGCGTGTTTGACTGTTAAAAATAACAATATTGATCAATATAATAATAATAATAATGGGTATGGTATAGGCGCTTTACCCAATTCCATGAATCGGCTCAGAGTGCCGCGAACTAAACCCAACACGCACGCTCACGTGAATCACACGCATTCTCTCACACACTGGACCTAAACACATTACAATCACGTGGTGCGAAGGGTCAGCTCAGCTATTTAAATTTCGGAATTTAGAATTGCATTTATTTTTCAAATTTTGTGGGCTGAACATTTCCAAAGCAGAGGGGGAGGAAGCCGGAGTACCCGGAGAGAACCCCCGACGATCGGCCCAAATGAACGGTGCCACATACGAGAAGGAAACATTCTTTGCACCGAGTGGGACACGAACCCCTGACCTCTCGCATTGGTGACAAGTCTCTTAACCACTAGACCACCGACCGCCCCAATATTATTCTTCAGTTGCTACTGCTGTATGAAACAGTAACATAGACACCACAAACTGTGCATAATTATCCTACCTTTGGACGCCACCCATATCATATAGCAATAATGCAAATGTCTCTCTCTCTCTCTCTCACACACACACACACACACACACACACACACACACACACACACACACACACACACACACACACACACACACACACCTGAGCGTCTGTAGTCACGTGTGTAGGTAGTGGCTGGCCGAGTCTCACGTCCGCATCTCCCGTTTGAGTACTGCATGATGTCACTTCCGTCCACGTCACTTTCTCTTTCTCCTGTTTTGGCAACAGCGCATCCTCCAAAAGTTTCTTAATCTTTTCTTGTAACTCTTTGACCCCCTTCCACTCCTCAACTGGCACGTCCATCAGGAACCTCAGGCCAGAGTCGATAGCCAGCAGACGGACGTCAAACTCCTCACACAGTTGTTGCACCAGCTTGGACAGCACATCCTTTTCCTCAATCCTCTTCATCACTTGTTTCAACAAGCTCGTCTTCTTCTGCTGTATCCCGGTATAAAATCTCTTCACCCTTTCCCGTTCTCTCGTCTTCTCCTCCTGGTGAGTGTGATACAGGGCCGCCAGTTCTGCCTCCGCCCTTCTCTTCTCCGCCTCCAGTTGTTGTTGACCTTTGACCTTCTCCGCCTCCAGCTGTTGTTGACCTTTGACCTTCTCCGCCGCCAGCTGTTGTCGATCTCTGACCATCTCCGCGTGCACTTGTTGTCCTTTGACCTTTTCTGCCTCCAGTTGACGCTGGATTCTTGTTAAGTTCTCGGACCAGTTTATCTTGGCGATCGCCACGTCTTTAACTGGGTCACAAATTTTTGAGAGAAACAAATGTACATTTAAGAGTGAGTTGGTAAGCGAACGAGTGAGATTTTAGGGTCTAAGTTACAGTTAAGGTACAGGTAAAGTTAAGAATAATGATCTTTTGCAAAACATTTACACACGTAGAATGATTTGAAACAGTGGATGTTTTCACTCAGTTCCTACCAAGTACGTTTGGGTCGCTGATGTTGTGCACCAGTGGCCTGACGAAAATTAAATTCTGGCTCAAAACTGTCACCCGGGTCATCATAACTTTCACCAGACTCCTCCTCCTTGACCATGCACGTGTACGCCTAAATGGCGGCTTCATAAGCTGTCAGTAATCGCCTTCTCTCCACCACACAGACGACGAACATGTCAGATCTTGAAACCGACCATGAAGGCAAATTGTTTTCCCTTACAAAAGAGCCGTTAAGGAACCGTTACTCATGCCTTATTCTCGCCTATATCATATGCCCAAAGTAGAACAGCTCTCACGAACGCGGATTCCCCGCACGCGGTAGGGAAATGTATCACAACTGTTCTGAAAGAATCGGCACAATGACTTTGACGGATCTCACAACGAAGGCTATTCCACAGAGCTGGACTGTGGAGGAACCAAATTCTTTGGTAGGGCAGCCGCTGGGGTGATGCGAATTCGGGTAAAAAGGAATTTAAGGTCAGGCACAGGATCTTGTGTTTGATTCGTGCTGTGACTGGAAACCAGTAACGTGTGCTAAGAAGAAGAAATGTCTGGATGATGCATTAATATGAGCAAGGCCTCTCTCATTTAAATGCCCAGAGTTGAGTATTTTTAGAAACGTGAGATGAAATTAACTGACACACATACCTGTCCGATGTATGACGTCATCACTAATTTGCTCGACACAGACCGATCCCCAGTCGAAACTGATGGTGGTAGATTTGGGAGTGACCATCACACACTCTGTGGTTCCTTTTACAGCTGATGTCGCGCCATGATCTGTCACACATGAATCGTTAGTTTGTGACAATTTGGACATGAGGGATCTTGCACACGCTGTGTACACAACAAAATTCTTTCATTGTACTAACAATATATTAAGAATAAAACTGAAATAGGAATGAAAGTAACCGGCTTACTGCAGACAACAAATATATATGGCTTGTAAATAAGTTATGATGATGAAATAGGATTATGCTCCGCAAATATACAAATTTTACAGTTTAGATTTATGATTCCAGAAAAGTCGCCGTTCCCAAAGCTCATTAGGAAAAAAAACGTAATTTCATCGTCGCCATCATCATGAGATAATAATAAAGTATGTGAAGTTATACCATCATCAGATTTCCACACTTGAACCTCCACTGGCTCCATCCACAGGGCCACCAGTCTGTCTGTCTCACGCCTCAGATCCTGCAGCATTTCCCTTGTGGACAGGCTGATGTCTTCTCGCACGCGACGCAGACGTTCTCTCATGGACGTCGTGTTGATGGTTGTAGGCATACGAGTGGTGTACATATACAAGAGATGCTTTTGATCCCGCACTCTGTCTCTTCCGTTCTGTAGTTTTGCAATCAACTCATCAAGATCACTTTCTACTCGACCATGGTCAGAGTGTTTCTCCTCAAGAAGTTTGACTTCCTGTCTTTGAAACTCTAACAATGAAGTGCTGGTCTGTGAAACATCCTCATGTCCGGGAGGTCTGGATGTGGTCGGTGACGCTGATATCAGGACCTGTCGAGGATCCACTACAGTGTGACAGTCAGCTGCATGCTCTGTCCGATGATTTTCCGAGCAGTGTATGCAGTAAAAGGTTCCACAGTCCAGACAGACGTTTGTCCAGGCGGGTTTACAGCATGTCTGACAAGACGAATCACTTCGGTTGAAAATGTGATCAGCTACAATTTCCTGAAGAACGAGATCTTTGCAGAACTGATCGAGTTGTTCACTGATTGTCTGCCCCTGATCCCTAGGGATGCTGTGACCACAGGAAGAACATGTTGGGTCAGGTCCTTGCTGTTCCAGTAGCTGGCGAAGACATGGTCTACACAGGACGTGTCCACAGGGCAGGATGGTGGGGCCCACACAGAGACAACGACAGCGGGGACAGTCGGTGACAGACAGTTGTCGAGATGGAGAAGCTGATGCCATCCTTTCGCGAGGTCAGTTTGCACTCTCTAGAGATTTGCACACATTCGCATGAAAAGCTCACCCGCGCATTATGTCAACCAACTAATTTACCAAAACAAACAAAATAAAAATTACAACTAAATAACGACTAACAAACTAACGGTGTGTCACGTGTTGATGGTAAGATGTGACTGTTCTAGTAGAATCCCACGTGGGGGTATTATCCAGATGCAATGGCTGAAGAAGACACCGTCGCTCTCGATTGAAACGAAGAAAATAGAGCTTACATGATTAGTTCGAGTGGGTTTCGGCGAGATGGTTCGATTGTCCGGCGAGGTAGAGTCGAATCATCGAGGGATTAGTCTTTCGCCGTAAACCACTCGAACTAATCATGTAAAACAGCCTTGTTTTGTACTACTGAAACTTGCTGCTGCGCATTGCAAAATCTGCCCCATCGTATAAAGTTGTTTCTCTATAGAGAAACAACTTAAAAACAGAAAAAAAGACCACCATCATTACTAAACAACAGAAAGAGACCACCACCATCAATAAACAACAACAAGGAGGAACGGCCCCGTCCTACAAAGTTGTTTCTCCAAACTTCATTTTATTTTGTCTGTTTTGTTGCTATTGTTGCCGGTTCTCCCCTCGCCAAGTTCTACCAATGACACTAGATCCTCTACGACCTCGACCGATTACCCGCGTGACTGAGGGTGGGGCCGGGTGGGGGAAGAAGGGAGAGAGAGAGAGGCAGAGAGAGAGGGTGGGTGGGTGGGTGTTTAGGAGTTTAACGTCCTTTTCCACCACATAAGGGTGATATCAAAGACGGGGCAACGAGAAAAAGGCCAGCACAAATATTTGGCCCCAGCGGCCGGGATCCAAACTCTCGGCCCAAACATTGAAAGTCCAACGCTCTACCATTCGGCCACCCTGGCTCCCCAGAGAGAGAGAGAGAGAGAGAGAGAGACGTCAGTTCCGTGAACTAAACATTTGACGTCAGCCTCAGACAGGTCGTCATCACAGACCTAAAAAAGATAGACCCCTTGCGGTGCTGGAAATGTGACGCCGCCGCGCGCCATGTTGCGAGTACCTGGAAGTGCCAGCTGTTTACATAGCGCGCATAGCATTGGCCAGACGCTATCAGCTGTTTACATAGCGAGCATAGCATTGGTCCGCTTTATCTTACGTCACATTTCTGATGACGTCTTTCTAAAGAACTTTGTATTTCGAACGAGGCGTCCTGTACACAGAGCATCTGAGTTCTGGTATTCACAAGACGGCCGCGATAGCAACACTCGCAAGCAGCGGTGGGTCTATCTTTTTTTTAAGTTGTTTCTCTATAGAGAAACAACTTTATGAGACGGGGAAGATTTTGCTACGCGCAGCAGCAAGTTTCACTGATACAAAACAAGACTGTGACGTTTCTCCACACAATACATACTTTCACGCACACAGTGACGTAACGAAATACTGCTGCGTTCTTTTTGGCGGGAGTTGACGTGTGTGTGTGTGTGTGTGTGTGTGTGTGTGTGTGTGTGTGTGTGTGTGTGTGTGTGTGTGTGTGTACGGATGTAATGATGGCTATCTCCTAAACCACCTCGTTGGAGGCCTTTTTACTTTGATATAAAATGGGAATTCACCTTCTCCAGACCTACCTTTCACGAATTTTATCCAGCGGCATTTTCAAAGGAGTTATCGCCGATTTAAAAAAATCGGTCATGTTACGATTTTTTTTCGCCAAAAAAATGTTCAAATGGCTTCATTTTCTGCAATTGCAAAGATCATCCAATTATATTGCCTTTTTTCGTAGCACAGCTCTGTAGCTCTGGCAGGTTTTGTGTAAGAAAAATGTTTCCGAGGTAGGGGTGGTTTGCATATAAGGCCAAATATCTATTAAAAGACTCCTTCAAATTATTCATCATTCCGGTATTTTTGTCACTTGTGCCAATTGCACATATGACGTGAACTACTGCACTATTATAGCTTTAGTATTAAGAATAACAGAGCTTTTAGATAAACACATTTTTTCATGTTTCTGCGAGAAGCGCCGGTCAAAAAAGTTCCAATTTTGCAATTTCGTAAGTACAATTCAAGGCACTTAAGTCCACGTTTCATCAGCTCTCTAGATCTTCCAGATTTCGAATCCCGGCCGCTGGGGCCAAATATTTGTGCTGGCCTTTTTCTCGTTGCCCCGTCTTTGAGATCACCCTTATGTGGTGGAAAAGGACGTTAAACTCCTAAACACCCACCCACCCACCCTCTCTCTCTGCCTCTCTCTCTCTCTCTCCCTTCTCCCCCCACCCGGCCCCACCCCCAGTCACGTGGCTAATCGGTCGATCGAGGTCGTAGAGGATCTAGTGTCATTGGTAGAACTTGGAGAGGGGAGAACCGAAAACAAAACAGACAAAACTAGAGGAGCAAAGCCTCCTTGGCTCACTTGTGAGATGGGTCAAGGTCATTCAAAAGAGTATGTTTGTAAAGCGGCTATCACTGTCTATCCTGAAGTAAGATGTCTCTTGTGTTCATAGTTCCTAAGAAAAAGGCAAATGGCAACATAACAGTTTTCCAAGGTCAGTGTGTATCACCTTGACTTTGGGTCAAGGTCATTCAAAGGAGATCTGTAAGTGAAGAGCTTATCAATGACTATCTTTATGCCACGTTTGATAGCTCTAGTTTTCGCAGCTTCTGTACAAACGGTAATGTAAAATTTCATAACAGACAGCTGTATTGACCTTGACCTTGAGTCAAGTTCATTCAAAAGGCTATGTCTGCATAGGTCTCATTGCTGCCTATCATTGTGCCTTGTTTGGTGTCTCTGCTGTTTGTTGTTTCCAAGAAAATGCTAACGTTAAGGACTCCGCAAAACATTTTGAGTGGCCTTGACCTTGACTCAAGGAAATTGAATACAAGTATGCCAGTACAGGTTTTGTCAATGTCTGTCATCGTACAAAGTTTGATGTCTCTGGTATCCCTAGATTTTGAGAAAATGGCAATTGTAAATTTCCAGTGAGACAGATTTAGTGACCTTGACCTTCAGTCAAGGTCATTCAAACAGTATACCTTGGAAGGTCTCACTGCTGTCTATCAGCAAGCCAGGTTTGGTGCTTCTGCCATTTATTGTTTCTGAGAAAATGTCAATGTTAAGGTTTTGGAAGCATTTCCGCAAACAGCTTGTATGGCCTTGACCTTGACTCAAAGCCACTGAATACAGTTATGTCAAAGGTGTTGTCAATGTCTATAATCATACAAAGTTTGATGTCTCTGGCTTTTCTAGATTCTGAGAAAATGCCAATGAAACCCAGCAAACAGACAGCTCTAGTGGCCTTGACCTTGGGTCAAGGTCAATCAAGATGGTATATTTTGAAAGGTCTTATGGCTGTCTATCAGCAGATTAATTTTGGTGTCTCTGCTGTTTGTAGATTCTGAGAAAAGGCCAATGTTAAGGTTTACTGCGGACACACAGACACACAGACACACACACACACACAGACGACGGAGGGTTATTACATAGACTCACTTTGTTACACAAGTGAGCCAATAAAATGAAGTTTGGAGAAACAACTTTGTAGGATGGGGCCGTTCCTCCTTGTTTAGGTCTGTGGTCGTCATACAGAGAGAGAGAGAGAGAAAGATGACGTCAATTCCGTGAACTAAACTTTTGACGTCATCCTCTAGCACTGAGATCGTCTGAGGATGCTTGTTTATGTCCTGTGATTTCTCTGTTGGCTTTGTGACTTCTCCGACTGAATTATTTTTCACATAAAATCTGGAAGATCTAGAGGGCTGATGAAATGTCGGAAGCAGTGACGATACTTGCAGATTTTGTCTGTGAACCAAACATTTGACGTCAGCCTCACGCTGCTCGTCTGACAATGATACTTCGTCATATCTTGTGATTTCCTTGTTGCTTTTGTGACTTCCGTGACTGAATTAATTTTGACATAAAATCTGGAAGATCTAGAGAGCTCATGAAACGTGGACTTAAGTGCCTTGGATTGTACTTACGAAATTGCAAAATTGGAACTTTTTTGACCGGCGCTTCTCGCAGAAACGTGAAAAAAATGTGTTTATCTAAAAGCTCTGTTATTCTTAATACTAAAGCTATAATAGGGCAGCAGTTCATGTCATATGTGTAGTTGTCACAAGTGACAGAAATACCGGAATGATGAGTAATTTGAAGGAGTCTTTTCATAGATATTTGGCCTTATATGCAAACCACCCCTACCTCGGAAATATTTTTCTTACACAAAACCTGTCAGAGCTACAGAGCTGTGCTACGAAAACAGGCAGTATAATTGGATGATCTTCCCAATTTCAGAAAATGAAGCCATTTGAACATTTTTTTCGAAAAAAATCGTAACATGACCGATTTTTAAAAATCGGCGATAACTTTTCTCAAAATGCGGCAGGCTAAAAATCGTGAAAGGTAGCTCTGGAGAATATGACTGCCCATTTTATCTCAAAGTAAAAAGCCATCCCGCGAGGTCGTTTAGCAGATAGCCATCATTATATCCGTCCACACACACACACGTCTCACAACTCCCGCCAAAAAGAACGCAGCTGCATAGTGTTGAGAGAAACAACTTAGAACAAGGGGGAACGGCCCCGTCCTACAAAGTTGTTTCTCCAAATTTCATTTTATTTTGTCTGTTTTGTTGTTATTGTTGCCGGTTCTCCCCTCTCCAAGTTCTGCCAAAGGAATTTGAACAACTTTTTCGAAAAAATTCGTAACATGACCGATTTTTTAAAATCGGCGATAACTCTTCTGAAAATGCAGTAGGCTAAAAATCGTGAAAGCTAGCTCTGGAGAAGGTGAATTCCCATTTTATCTCAAAGTAAAAAGGCCTCCAGCGAGGTGTTTTAGGAGATAGCCATCATTACATCCGTCCACACACACACACACACACACACACACACACGTCTCACAACTCCCGCCAAAAAG
The DNA here is from genome assembly GCA_018292915.2 of Batillaria attramentaria. Taxonomy (NCBI): domain Eukaryota; kingdom Metazoa; phylum Mollusca; class Gastropoda; family Batillariidae; genus Batillaria; species Batillaria attramentaria. The sequence continues at coordinate 159,401 of JACVVK020000005.1, forward strand.
AACGCAGCAGCATAGTGTGCACGTCAAGTGTCTATGACGCAGATTTCGTTACGTCACTGTGTGCGTGAAAGTATGTATTGTGTGGAGAAACGTCACAGTCTTGTTTTGGGGCGGTCGGTGGTCTAGTGGTTAAGAGACTCTCTATAGAGAAACAACTTAAAAATCAGACCACCCTCGTCACCACTAGACAACTGTAGCGAATTGACCCCTGTTTTCGCGCCGAAAATCAGAGCGCTCCCGATTTTGTATTACCCCCCCCCCCCCCCCCCTCAGTCGGGCCGACTAAGTCTCTCCTCTAATAGTGTGGATTACCTTTGTGATTCTTTTGGATACGTACCAGCTCGGACCGCTGAATGTAAGTGCCCCAGTTCTTTTAAGATAAGATAGATTTATTGCTTCTTAGTTACAATTAAGAAGAATTTGCTTTGCTCCTTTTGGTGGTTTTCTAGTGTTTGTCAGCTAGTTAGTGCAGTCTCATGCGGTTTTGATGTTTTAGTGATTCCGTCAGTTTCCAAGTTTTCACGCAGACAGCCAGTATAACGCTATTTTCGCTAATTTAATGCTTTAGGTCTTTTGTGCATAAATTGTGTAAACTAGTGCTTTCTTTTATATCAAGTTTCTGTAAGCGTATTTCTACAAGAATAGTTCTCATTCAATTTTACAGTACCATTTCCCCTCTCTCCGGAATTCCCAGTCCTACGTTAAGAGTTTGTTTTTATGATAATTCTTTTTACTTTGGTCCCGCGCCCCTCCTCTCCTTTTGTTTTGTCTGTCCTTTAGTTTGATTTAATATGGGTTAACTGATTCACGTAAATGAGGAGTTTTGTCTGTTTAGAAGTGCTCGTTTTGTTTGAGAAGGATTAGTTCGTTTCCCCCGCAGTTCAGTTTGGCTATTTCATTCCTAGCGCTATTTCTATTCATAACTTGATTCCTAGACAGCATAGCAGCCGTACCCGAGATTATATTTTTCTCCGAATCTGTGCCATAATCAATCGTAATTCATTTTTTTGGTTGTTAATTTGTGCCATGATTTACTGAGCGATTATTGTGATTTTCCCGTTTTGTTTGTTATTAGATTTCTGTAATAATCACTATATTTGAACGTTCCTTTTCTCTCAGTTATTGATAGCGTGTGTTAGGGAGTGATTGTGCGAGTGAAGTGAGAGCGTGCTAAAGCAAGCGTGATTCACAATCTCTGAGAGCTTGGCACAGGCCGTGTCCTTCATTACAGACTCGCAGACACACACCAGACATTCACTGCCCATTACATACGCTAACTGAAATCATGCACACCTTTTTATTAATGTAACCTACACACGACGACGCCTTCTCTCCCGGCGTTACACAACAACAGGAAACAGACTATCGCCACTAAACAACAGAAAACAGGCTACCATCATCACTAAACAACAACAGAAAACAGGCCATCATCATCACTAAACAACAACAGAAAAGAGACCACTATCGCCACTAAACAGCAACAGAAAACAGACCACCATTATCACTAAACAACAGAAAACATACCACCATCACCATTCAACAACAACACAACACAGACCACCATCATCACTTAACAACAACAGAAAACAGACGAGCATCACCAGTAAAAGAGCAGCAGCAACAAAAGACTTATCAACATACCTGGAACCTGAAACCTTTGATTGTAAAATCCCTCTGCTTCTTCTCTCCCTGTCAGATCCGGAAGACAAGGACAGGCTCGAACATGTCCCGGAATTTCAGGAAATCCCTACATTTCGATCTGTTTTTTTCACTTACTGGCTGATATTCGTGATTTTGTGTAGGATGAGATACTAACGGTAGAACTGCCTAGACTTACAGATCAAAAGCACAATAATCGAGTTCGATGTTTTCCTCAGGAGCTAGGACACAAGCCACTAAACGAGTACTGGTTCTCTGCTTGGTCACTCCAGTGATGAAACCTAAGGGGTGCAGCAATAATAGAAATTGTGTAGTGCGCGGGACGACCCTTTCACACGTCCCTTCTGACTGTCGTGTGACCCACTTAAAGGCTACATTACACTAATAGCTTCCAGGGCACGTAAGAATTCCGCTAAATATAGTACAGCTTTTTTTGCCCCTTTTGGGTACAGAGGGAAACTTGGCAGTCTGGAGCTGTTTGAAGGCTTTGTAAATAGGTTTTATGCCAGGCAGTAGTGAAAACTGAGCCTGGCATGTGGACTATTTGTATTCATGCGCGGCTGACACAAAAGGTAGCAGACGACAGAGGAAGGAAGGGGTAGGTGGTTGCTGCTAGCATTGCAAAAAGATGGAATATTGGAATTTGTTTAAAATTAACCAACATGTGAGTGTTTGGCTGCTGGGCTTTTGTGATCTTTTGGTGAATGTTAAAGCATTCCTAGAGTGTCCTGTGCAGTGTATTTTTAATAGGAATATGTATACAGCCTTTTCTTTGCGGAAATCAGTATCTGTGTAGTGCAGCCTTTAAAAAAAATAAAAAGGGCTGATTCACGGGTGACAGGCGCCCAAATCTTTCTCACGAATCTTTCTTCGACAGTAAGCGGAATCGAATCACTTCATCTGTATCCGCCGTTTCCTGTACGAAACCACGAATGACCATTATGTACGATGGTCAACACCGGATGAGTAAATTAGGGGGTTGGGGGGGGGAGGTCAGGGTGGAAAGAGGGTTGGTGTGGATTACAATAGAAGCATAGTGTTCATCAGGAAGTGAAGTGGTGTGACTGTGGTGTAGCAGGCTAGCGTCGACTGAATGTTCTATGCATACTGTGCCTTGTGCTATAGATGTCCTGTTTCATTTTATATATCAAATGTGTGGACTGCGGTCGCACCTTATCTCGGATTTTATCCACTATTGTTCCGTTGTCGAAAAAATACTGGTGCTCATTTTACTCAACGACTTTCGGCGTGTGACGCTTACTTGTGTGCTGGCTAAGTGTATGGTGGATCAGTTAGGTCCCTTGCAATTCGCATACAAGTCACTTAGAGGAACAGAAGATGCAACATTCACTCTAGTCAGTACCATAGCACAGCACTTGCAACAATCCAAGGCTTCTGCAAAGGTCTTATTTATAGATTTTAGCTCTGCCTTTAATACCTTTAAACTCATATTGTTACAAAGGTTGATTGATTTCTCTGTGAAAGGTAGTTTTATTCACTGGGTGCAAGATTTTCTAAGTGACCGTCCTCAGAGTGTCTTTATGGATGGTACTTGATCTCAGGAAATCATTTTAAATACTGGGGCACCTCAGGGTTGCGTTTTATCCCCATCGCTGTTTTCCGTTCGTACTGATGACTTGAAAGTTCAGAAAGCAGTTAGGTACAAGTATGCAGACGATATGGCATTAGTTGGTCTTCTGCAGAAGGAACAAGCAGTGTATAAGCAGATGTAGTTTGTTCATGATCTTGCTGTACAAGATTGGTGCACCTCAAGCTCACTTCAAATCAATGTTGGTAAGACAAAAGAACTGGTTTTGGACCTCTCGATAGGTTCAGCAGGTACTTTCCAGCCAATTATCGTCAACGGTGAACCTATAGATGTTGTGGATTGTTTTAAATACCTCGGCATACACATAGACTACAAGCTCACTTTCCAGCAAAACACTGATTTTATTTTCAAGAAAGTGATGCAGGGTCCCTCCCTTCTTAGGAAGCTGCGCAGTTTTGGCGTTAGTGAGGGTGTGTTGGAAAACGTTTACAAGAGTCTCATTCAAAGTTTGCTTTCCTTCAACATCACAGTATGGTTTGACAACCTCAGTGTCAGGAACACGCTTGCTAGAGTTGTCAAGCTTGCCGGTAAGGTCATTGGCAGACCCCAGGATCAGCTTGGGGAAGTCTGCAACATGTCGGTTCGTAGAAAAGCTCTTTCCATCACAGCTGATGCTTCGCATCCATGGCACCGTCATTTCGAAAGATTGCATAGTGGTAGGTGTTTTAGAGTTCCCGTGTTCCATAAAAACCTGTTCAGAAAGTCGTTCTTATCCTGCAATAAGTGCGTTGAATTCGTGATGCTTAATTCATTCAGCCTAGATACAATGGTACATTTATGTAAATAGATATTGTGACGTTTTCCCCGTCTTTGATATCACCCTGTGTGGTGGAAAAGGACGTTAAACCCCCAAACACCCACCCACCCGTGACGTTTTCCAGTAACCCGTGATAATGTACTCAATAGGGATTGTGTACGTCATTCCTCTGCCGAGGTATCTTCTGCAGAATGTTTTAGTCTTCTAGTCTGAGTTCACTCTTGTCATAACTGGTATTTTTTACTGACTCTGGTGCTGCTGCAGCTGAAGGCAGAGAGAGGAGGTGATGATGAAACTGTATTTATCAACGGTAAATGTTTTGACAGGATTCGCCAGTTTGCAAACTTGCCGTTGCTAATACTACAGAGACTGTCTACTAAGGAAAAAATGGAGCAAAATATAAAAGAAAAAAAATCAACACAGAAAATTATGCACTAAACTACAAGAAACAAAACCATAGAGAAAATCGTCCATCATGTCAAAACGCATTCACACACAAGTGCGACCTTTGTAAACACGAATCACTGATATAATAATGAAATGATGTGAAATAGAAATTCAAAATAACAGGTTGCCGCGTAACGTACGAGAGAGAGAGAGATTTTATAAGCCAACACTCCTTGTGTGATTTTATGTGTTTACTTATAGGTGAAGGCGAAGACAAATTTCCTTTTATGGACATAAAGTTGTCTGTATCTGTATCTTTGGCAAATAGAGTCTCTCTCTCTCTCTCTCTCTCTCTCTCTCTCTCTCTCATAATTCATAGTTACATCCCATACCATGACTATTGTATTCTGATCTGTTCGGACTGTTCAAACAACGACATAGGCGTTAGTCTGACGTAGTTCAAAGCCTTCGTTGTTGTCAGAAAAACACGGAAATGAGCCACAAAGCTGCGTTATGTGCAGTACACAGGCAAGCAGGCCGTAGCCCGAACAAGCTGGTAACACAGAACTTGTGTGCACAATATGGCTGGTCGTCCGCGTACCTAAAACCTTTTATTTAACACAAATGAGAATGTCATGTCATGCCAGCCGCCTTTACTCTGTACCAAGTACTGACCGTCGTGCGTTGTGTGCTGATGCTGTTGGTTGTTCTCTGCGCTCAGTACGGAGTGTTGGAACAATAAATGCGGCCCTCCCCGAATGGCGACACATGTCATATATGACACCACCAGTCGCTACCCTAGCCTCGGCGGTCCCTCAGGGCCGATTTTTTACGTTTCCCGGTGCCGAAGTGTTATTCAATTCAATTCAATTCAATTCAATTCAATTCAATTCAAACGACTTTATTGTGTCCATCAAGAACAAATTTGTCTTTTGTTCAGGGGCATGTAAAATTTATTAAAACAAAGGGTTAATATTTAAAGGCAGCCTCACGATGTATAATAATATATAAGACAAGCAAACCAAAAGTGATAAGAAAGGACACAATACATAAATTTGATTCACCACTAACTACCAACCAACCAAACTGAGCCCACAATACTGGTGGCTAAAATAGAAACCACGGTAACTAAATACACTCAAATTCCAATACTATCTACATACCACTTACACCACCACCCTCCCCTCCCCCTCCTTCATCACATGTCACACGCACGCACGCACGCACGCGCGCGCACACACACACACACACACACACACACACACGCACGCACACACAGCTCTCTCTCTCTCTCGCGCGCACACACACACACACACACACACACACACACACACACGGGTATCACAGAAATATCACAATATCTGACACTCAATCACCGGCACCTCTCCCCACAAGAATCAAGAAACGACTTCATTCAGGAGACGGATAGCAGTTGGGACAAAACTAAGTTTGTAGCGTTTGGTCCTAACGAGTGGAGCTTTGAACCTCCGCCCAGACGGCAGCTGCTGAAAGTACTGGGAAAGAGAGTGGGAGGTGTCAGCGGAAAGTCTAAAACCCTTGCGTGTCGTTCTCTTCCTGTACGTGCTGCTGAGGGGCTCCAGTTTACCACCAATGATTTTTTCACTCAGTGCGACCACCCTGTTTAGTCTTTTCAAGTTCCTATCGCTAAGACCGCCGAACCAACAGACAAATGAGAAAGTTAAAAGACTTTCAATAAAACAAATGTAAAATGTTTTCAGGATCTCGCTGCCGACGCCGAAAGAGCGTAGCTTCCGCAACATGTACAGCCTGCTCTGTGCCTTCTTGTAGATGTTCTCAGTGTTCTGTGTAAATGTCAGCTTGGAGTCAATGTATGTACCGAGGTATTTGTACACGTCAGTGCGCTCAACATTCTGGCCGTCAATCACAAGTGACTGAGAGGTAGACTGCTGGCCTGTACCTGTCTTTCGGAAGTCAATAACCATCTCCCGAGTTTTACTGACATTGAGTTTGAGACAGTTGTCCTGACACCACAACACAAACCGATCGACCTCCTGCTGGTACTCGGAGTCTGAGTTGGTAAGGTCCACGAGCGCTGTATCGTCCGCGAACTTGATGGTGAACTGGTTCTCTCCTGAACTGGAGCAGTCGTTGGTGAACAGGACGTAGAGGAAGGGGGAGATCACGCTTCCTTGGGGCGTGCCCACGGATGTAGAGACGGTGGAGGATAGGATGTCGGCCACACGGACGCTCTGCGTTCTGCCCACGAGAAACTGTATGATCCACCGGATCAGTAGAGGGCTGACATCAAGCCGTATAAGCTTTTCGGCAAGAAGGTGCGGTCGGACCAGGTTGAAAGCAGAACTAAAATCCGCAAAAAGGACCCGAGCACAGGACTTGGGAGTCTCAAGATGACTGTAGATGAGATGGAGGAAGGTTATCACAGCGTCCTCAACTCCTCTACTAGGTTGGTACGCAAACTGCAGCGGATCCAGTCGGTCCCTTGTCTGTCTCCGGAGCCTACTCAACAGCAGTCTCTCCAGACACTTCATGGCGATAGACGTCAAGGCGATAGGTCTGTAGTCGTTGAGACCAGTGGGCTTAGGAACTTTGGGTACAGGAGTGATAACTGAGTGTTTCCAAATAGAGGGAATTTCACTGGACTTAAGGGACTCGTTGAATATCCGTGTAAATACCGGTGCTAACTGATCGCCGCAGGACTGCAGCACACGACCACCAACATCGTCAGGACCTGAAGCTTTTCGTGGCTGTAGATGTCTGAAGACCATCTTAACTTCCTCTTCCTCGATCTCAGGAACTAGGTGTTTGTCTGGCAGAGTCTGGAGTTCCTCCATAACGGCGGCCACTTCCCGACTGACGTCTACCTCAAATCGAGAGAAGTGGGAATTAAGCTGCTCAGGAAGCTCAGCAGCGTCTTCGCAGTAAGGGCCTGCAGCACTCGTCTTTTGCTGCACGCCCGCCATACTCTTTAGTCCGCGCCATGCTTTCCGCAGATCGCCTGTCACAAAACCTCTTTCAACTTTCTCTCTGTACGCGCGCCTACTTTCCCTGATTTTTTCTCGGAGTTTTGACTGTATCTGTTTGCCCTCCACAAAATCACCACTCGCAAAAGCTCTGGCTTTTTCGTGCAGTATATGTTTCAACTCAATACTGACCCATGGTTTATTGTTCGGAAATACGGTGATAGTTTTTGTTGGGATAAGAGAATCCTCACAGAAACGGATATATGAAGTAACAACATCCACTGTCTTTTCGAGACTGTTACAGCCACCGAGAAGCACGGGCCAGTCCGTACAGTCAAAACAACCCTGTAACTGGGCCACGGCATCGGGGGTCCAGTGTTTCACAGTTTTCTTTACAGGTTTGCACGATTTCAGTTTGGTTTTGTACGTGGGCAAAAGGTGTATAACACAATGGTCGGCAGTGCTGAGAGGGGCCTTGCGGCTGGATTTGTATGCCTGTGGAATGTTGCCAAAACATTTGTCCAAAATCTTGTCTTTGCGGGTGGGGCATTGTACGTACTGACTGTAATGAGGAAGTTGGTCAGACAGAGAACAACCATTAAAGTCCCCAAGTATAAGCTTTGGGGCATCAGGGGAGGCGTTTTCATGCTTTTGTACCACATCGCAAAGAATGTCTACTGCTTTTGAATAGTTGGCATCAGGGGGTATGTAAACCACAGTCACAAAGATACGGCCAAATTCTCTCGGCAGGTAGAAGGGGCGTAGGGAGAGTGAAACAAGTTCAATGTCCTTACAGCACAACTGTTCTTTGACCGTTACATCTTTGCACCACTGTTCCGCAACATAGATGCAGACACCACCACCACGTGATTTGCCGGTGGCTACGGCTGACCTGTCTTGCCTAATGGGGCCGTGAAAGTTGTCGATATGCAGGCAACTATCTTGAATAGTGTCATCAAGCCACGTTTCAGTGAGACATAGTAGACTAGCCTCACGGTACTCGTTCAAAAACTTGGCGTTAGCCACAAGTTCATCGTGTTTATTTCTGACTGACTGGACGTTAGCCAGGATGATAGAAGGTAAGGGAGGTCTCACCTTTCTCTTTCGCAGTCTTTGTCTTACACCACCTTTCTTGCCCCGTCTTTTTGTCCTCCGTTGTTTTCCCCTTTGTCCGCCTTTCCTCTGACCGGCGTAACAAGAGAAGGGCTGTATGTCAGGTAAGTCACATACACAGGTACTAACCCAGGAATGGTCAGTGCGCACACACTGAAGTCCGAGAAGCGTGTCGCGAGTGTAGACACGCCTGTGTTGCACGCTTGAGGAGTGTTCAACCGTGATGTGCTGCATGCTTTTTGAAGAGTGTTCAACCGGGATGTGTCCACACAAAACCATCAAATAATACACAAAATACGCACCAGACCACCATAAATATGACTGGAGAGGTTCAGATATAGACATGGATGACGGACAAATCTTGGTGCACTATACAATGGTCTATTGTTTTTGTGAAAATACGTAAATGAAAAGCCTTTTTTTAAAAGAAGGTAAGTGATGGGGCTGTCCTGACATGGAGAAGGAGACAGAGAGAGACAGAAACAGATAGAGAGGTCTGAGTGCCGTAATAAGCAGCACCCTCTGCGGGCTCCGACTGAACATGACTACACTACTTATTCAAAACCAGTCAAAGACCACATTCAGCTCTACATGATCATGGTGATTTCGTTACTGCGTCAAGCTAAATAAGCCAAACTCAACTTCAAAACTACTTTATTGTCTGTTTTAAAATAAAATAGTTTCAAACAGAAAATCTGGCTACAGACACATGCAATTGCTCCAGTCATTATCATATGACCTTCATATAAAATAGGCCAAATACAAATCCACAGTTGTGTTAAGAAAATGTAAAACTGCGCCGTGAAAGCAAAAGATCTTGCACGTCCACTTCGGTACACCGCGCCGCAAGTTTAATGATTCAGCAAGATGCACATAATTCTACACCTGTAAGACACACCTGTTTTTATCACAACAACAATGATGAGTGAATAGCAGACACTGTGTGTGTGTGTGTGTGTGTGTGTGTGTGTGTGTGTGTTCTTTTAGCTATTTTAGCGCTTTTTATCTTTCTGGTAGCTTTTAGTTTCTTTTAGTTATTTTACCTTCTCTGTAAGCGCTTAGAGCTCACAGAGAATAAGCGCAAATTAATATTCATTATTATTATTATTATTAAAATGAAACAGATACAAAATTTACGGATTCATCTCCCACCATTAAGCATCCTTTACACTATCAGTCAGACTAAGAATCCTGTCAGAAGGTTCAACAACGTTTTTGTTGTTCCTTCTTTGTTTACAAATAAAATCACATGTTTTGGTGAGCACTTCACCAATACCCTTACTGACAAAGTCGATTGATATTTCACGATAATAATAATGACGACGATTTTCTCCTGAATGACTTCGTTTATTATTTACATCCTGTGGCACACACAAAGAAAACCCGCAAAAACACAATTGAAAGAGATATTGAAGATTTCAAAAAGACAGCCTTCTCCTGTTTACAGCTTCCCTTCACAGACACCTTCACAAAATTAATGGACATCACCGGCAGATAATGTATTTTGTATGAGGTTATCATTGTTAGCTACACTGAGCAGTCTGTCCATAGGTTCGATAGTAGGTGACACCCGGGCAGGCTAGGGGGCAACGCCGCACAGTACGCTAACCGAACATCGGGCATATGTTTGAGACAGGATGATGAAGATCATGGAACAAGTGTTGGTCAACAACAAAAGATGTATCACTTGGATTCCTTGATTCTGTCCACAAAAAGCAGATCACAGTGACTGCACGGGATTTTATCACTGGTCGTAATCAACACGGATGACATACAAAGTTCGTCACAGGGGTCCACATACGAGTATTGCTGTAGTGGGCATTATCAGAAAATTGTTGACTGTAAACAGGTGATCTCATTTGAGTTGATCCGCTCTAGCATTTCGTGCTAAGGAGTGTGAGCTAGTAAAGATTATGTTCATCCCAAACCGTTGCTCGTATCCGGCTCTGGCTATGTGAACTGCTTGTGTAATTTGTCCATCACAGTCGAGGATGCATTAAGTGTGCCGACCTTGCAGTCTGACTGGATTGAATAGTGTTCAGTTGGACTGTTGAGACAGAGTATACATCCAAACCCAAATAACTATGGTGATATATCAGATGTGAGTCATGGTTTGAATTTTCATTTTCAAAGTCATCAATCTTCAGGAAATTTCAAGTGGAAAATGCGGTCTATACTTACTGAATGAGAGAGTTTTAAATACTAGTCCATTCCGCTGTGTCGTATATTTATTTTAAGCATTTCAGTGTACATTGTAGGAGTTGTTCTTGTTGCTGTTGACAGTGATAACGAATTTTGTTGCGCAAATCGGAATTTCTAAGACGATTTTTTAATAAACTGCTCAAATGACAGTTTCATGCACCTTTAAAAAAAATAACAAAAAAAAAACCCAAGAAAACAAACCCAATCATAATAATAGCAAAGAACTTTACTTTTTGAGGTCATAGCCCGCCACAATAGAATACTCAGACCATGAATCACGCCACGACACAAGAAGCTGCGAACCCGTGACACACACAGCGCGTGACCTGACATGAAGTCCACCCCCGTGTTGAGAACCCACCAGTACTCGCCGCCAACGTCCGTCAGCCGACACCACCAGCAGCCCAGCACACACGCACTGTCACTACAGGCGATGTAGACGTTACCGGACAGGTCAGCGCACACTTGGCATGGACACTTCACGTCTGGATGAGTGAGTGTGGCAACAACACGGCCTGTAGCCAGCTCTACACGGAGCACGGTGTTACTATCATAGTCCGACACAAGCAGGTCGCCACCCACAGTATTCAAGTATCCCGGCCATTTCAGAATATGAATATACCTTCAAATGTGATCACATCCATACTGGCCAGATCGCCAAGCCTACTGACGATGAGTGTGTCGTCCGTGGTCCCTGCACTCACCCCCCAGTACTGTCTGGCGGTCTGTTCCCGAGACCTGACGGTTGGGTGGCCACTGACGTCAAGCAGGTAAAGACGCTTGTTATCTGCTGTGACGGCCACACGACCGTCGTGAAGCAGGGCCAGTCTGTATGGTGTATCATCAAGTGTAACACTGAGGACGGTGTGCGGGTTGGTCACGTCAGCAACCTTCACCATATTGTTGTTCAAGTCAGTCATAACAAGTCGCTGTCCGTCCTGTGTAGCCACGATAGACGTGATGAAGGGACCTGTACTGTCAGTGTCACCAGCAGAGTGAGGTGTGAACAGAAACACACGGTGTGGGGTGGCCGTCATCGGGTCAAAACTCACTCCACCTGTAACACACACGGTGTTTGTTATACTGAGAGTAAGTATTACCTTGTCACGCGCTGGTCATTTTCGAAATGCAATATGCCCCCAATATTATGGGGTCAAAGCACGTAACCGTTACAATTTCAATCGCCTCGCCTCTTCACACTTCGCCCGAAATCCTGAGTTTGGAACTGTGGCTAGAGGTACGACCTCGACCGATTAGCCAAGTGACTGGGGTTAATGTGCTCTGCTTAACAAAAGCTCGCTCTCGCTCTCTCTCCCCTTCTCTCTCGGTTACACACAGACAATGGTACCTGCTGTTACTATCTGCTGGCTTGTATTTCCAGTAGCGTATGTTTCTTTTTGTGTCTGAAAAATTAAAGAAATGGTAAATTAGCAGTACTTATATTATTTCTTCAATTGCTACTGCTCTACGAGACTGTAACACGGACACCAGTAACTGTGCATGTCCTATATTTAGAAGCCGCTCGTATCGGATAGTAAAGGAAGCAAAGCCTCTCTCTCTCTGTTTGCTAATACCACAATTATGATAATTATTATTCATTTGCTGCTGCCCGTGACACGAAAACACACACACACACACACACACACACACACACACACACACACACACAAGAAACACACCTGAGAGTCTGTAGTCACGTGTGTAGGTAGTGGCTGTCCGAGCCTTACTTCCGCACCTCCCGCTTCAGTACTGCATGATGCAACTTCCGTTGACGTCACTTCCTTTCCCTGCTGTTTGTGCAACATCGTATCCTTCGCACTACCAGTGGTACCTTCTGTTACTGACTGCTGGTGTTCATTTCCACATGTGTCTGCTTCTTTTGGTGTCTGCCATAAAAATGTCAACATTAATCAATATTTTCTTCAGTTGCCACTGCTGTATGAAACTGTAACATAGACACCACAAACTGTGCATATCCTACCTTTGGACGCCACCCATATCATTTAGTAATAATGCAAATCTCTCTCTCTCTCTCTCTCTCTCTGTCACACACACACACACACACACACACACACACACACAGAGCAAAATCTCTCTCTCTCTCTCTTGAGCACACACACACACACACACACACACACACACACACACACACACACACCTACCTGAAAGTCTGTAGTCACGTATGTTTGTAGTGGCTGGCCGAGTCTCACGTCCGCATCTCCCGTTTGAGTACTGCATGATGTCACTTCCGTCCACGTCACTTCCTCTTTTTCCTGTTTTGACAACAGCGCATCCTCCAAAATTTTCTGAAGCTTTTCTTTGTAACTCTTTTGTAACTCTTTGACCCCCTCCCACTCCTCAACTGGCACGTCCATCAGGAACCTCAGGCCAGAGTCGATAGCCAGCAGACGGACGTCAAACTCCTCACACAGTTGTTGCACTAGCTTGGACAGCACATCCTTTTCCTCAATCCTCTTCATCACTTGTTTCAACAAACTCGTCTTCTTCTCCTGTATCCCGATATAAAATGTTTCCACCCTTTCCCGTTCTATCGTCTTCTCCTCCTGGGCCGCAAGTTCTGCCTCCGCCCTTCTCTTCTCCGCCTGCAGTTGTTGTTGACCTCTGACCTTCTCCGCCTCCAGTTGCTGTTGCCCTCCTATCATCTCCGCGTGCAGTTGTTGACCTTTGACCTTTTATGCCTCCAGTTGACGCTGGACTCTTGCCAAGTTCTCGGAAAAGTTTATCTTGGTGATCGCCATGTCTTTAAATGGGTCACAAATTTTTAGAGAAACAAAATAATGTACATTTAAGAGTTAGTTAGTGAGCGAATGAGTGAGTTTTTAGGGCTTAAAGCCGGTGCATTCAAGAATAGTAATCTTTTTACAATAAATTTACACACGTGGAATGATCTGAAACAGTGGATGTTTTCACTCAGTTCCTACCAAGTACGTTTGGGTCGCTGATGTTGTGCACCAGTGGCCTCATGAAAATGAAATTCTGGCTCAAAACTACCACCCGGGTCATCATAACTTTCGCCACACTCCTCCTCACTGACCATGCATGCACGTGTGCACCTAAATCAGCAAACGTCAGTAATTGCCTTCTCTCCATCACTGACACAGACGACGATCATTTCAGATCTATCAAACAGAGAATGTAGGCAAATTGTTCTCCCTTGCAAAAGAGCCGTTAAGGAACCGTTACTCATGCCTGATTCTCGCCTAGATTACCACACTGAAAGAGCTCACACGAACGGGGATTCCCCAAGCACGGAACGCAGCTAGACAGCTAGACAGGGCCATCAGAGCCGCCCTAGCAACAATGACTACTTTCGGCAATATATGAGCATGACTTTATTGTACATAAAGTGACGTAGATGCTTTAAGGTAATTTATCGGTAAATAGTTAACAAGAATGATGCGCGATCTTGCATTTTTTGCGAGGTGTGTGAGTTCGACTCCTACATTAGGCTGAAGTAAAACATCTATACTTACTCCAACAAGTTGCTCGTTTTCTCTGGCTGTGTGAACTGGAACTGGTTGTTTAATTTGTCCATCACAGTCAAATGTGGCCGACCTGGCAGTCTGACTGGACTGAAGTGTTCAGCTGGCCTGTTCAGTCAGGGCATACCTCCTATCACATTTGGTGCAGATGCACGTTAGAGCCCAACTAAGTAAGGTAATATCATATGCAGATTCAAAAAGTTTAAATATTCATAAGTTTGAAACTATTATTCTTTTGGAAATTTCACATAGACAATGGGATCTAGACTCACTGAATGAGAAAGTTTTAAACGTTTTTCCATTTCGGTGTGTCTTCTTCTTATTTTTTTCGCTCTTTCTCGATTTCAAACATTGCAGTTTACATTGTACTTGTTGTTCTTCGTTTGTCGTTCAAAGGGATCATCGAAAATTTTTGCTGCGGTAAAAAGATTTGGAAATTGTAACGCTAGTTGTTTTTGTTTATTGAACTGCTCAAATGAAAGTTTTTCAACGTCTTTTTCCCCAACAATTCCAATAATGAAAGTAAAGGCCTTTACTTTTTGAGGTCATAGCCCGCCACAATAGAGTAATCAGACGCTTCATCCCACGACACAACAAGCCGCAAGCCCGTGACACACACAGCGTATGGCCTGACACGAGGTCCGTCCCCGTGTTGAGAACCTTTTAGCAGTCGGCGCCACCGTCCATCAGCCGACATCACCAGCACACAACGACTGCCTCTACAAGCGATGTAGACGTTACCGGACGGGTCAGCGCACACTTGGCGTGGACGCTTTATGTGTGGGTGAGTGAGTGTGGCAACAACACGACCTGTAGCCAGCTCTACACGGAACACGGCGTTACTGTTATAGTCCGACACAAGCAGGTCGCCACCTACAGTATTCAAGTATAGCGGCCATTTCAGATCCATCAGCGTGTTGCTGTCTATCACCGTGTGTATGAATTTACCTTCATATGTAATCACATCCACACTGGCCGGACCGCCAATACAACTGACGATGAGTGTGCCGTGCGTGGTCCCTGCACTCACCCCCCAGTACTGTCTGGCGGTCTGTACCCGCCACACGACGGTCGGGTGGCCGCTGACGTCAAGCAGGTAAAGACGCTTGTTCGATGCTGTGACGGCCACAAGACCGTCGTGAAGCAGGGACAGTGCATTTGGTGTATCATCAAGTTTAACACTGAGGACGGTGCGTGGGTTTGTCACGTCAGCAACCTTCACCATCTTGTTGTTCAAGTCAGTCATAACAAGTCGCTGTCCGTCCTTTGTAGCCACGATAGACATAATCCAGGGAACTGTACTGTCAGTGTCACCATCAGAGTCAGGTTTGAACAGAAACACACGGTGTGGGGTGGCCGTCATCGGGTCAAAACTCACTCCGCCTGTAACACACACGGTGTTTGTTATACTGAGAGTAAGTATCACCTTGTCACGCATTGACCAGTTTTTCTGAGGAGGGTGCGTGTGCTCTGTTTAACAAAAAGCTCTCTCTCTCTCTCTCTCTCTCTCTCTCTCTGTTACACACAAACAATGGTACCTGCTGTTACTATCTGCTGGCTTGTATTTCCAGTAGCGTATGTTTCTTTTTGTGTCTGAAAAAAAATAAAAAGATATGGTAAATTAGCAGTACTTATATTATTTGTTCAATCGCTACTGCTCTACGAGACTGTAACACGGACACCAATAACGGTGCATGTCCTATATTTAGAAGCCGCTCGTATCGTATAGTAATGGAAGCAAAATCTCTCTCTCTCTCTCTCTCTCTTTGCTAATACCACAATACTCATTATTCTTATTGTTATTATTTATTTGCTACTGCCCGTGACACGGAAACACACACACACACACACACACACACACACACACACACACACACACACACACACCTGAAAGTCTGTAGTCACGTCTGTAGTCTGTAGTGGCTGGCCGAGTCTCACGTCCGCATCTCCCGTTTGAGTACTGCATGATGTCACTTCCGTCCACCTCACTTTCTCTTTCTCCTGTTTTGGCAACAGCGCATCCTCCAAAAGTTTCTTAATCTTTTCTTGTAACTCTTTGACCCCCTCCCACTCCTCAACTGGCACGTCCATCAGGAACCTCAGGCCAGAGTCGATAGCCAGCAGACGGACGTCAAACTCCTCACACAGTTGTTGCACCAGCTTGGACAGCACATCCTTTTCCTCAATCCTCTCCATCACTTGTTTCAACAAGCTCGTCTTCTTCTGCTGTATCCCGGTATAAAATCTCTTCACCCTTTCCCGTTCTCTTGTCTTCTCCTCCTGGTGAGTGTGATACAGGGCCGCCAGGTCTGCCTCCGCCCTTCTCAGCTCCTGCAGTTGCTGCTGACTTTTGACCCTCTCCGCCTGCAGTTGTTGTTGACCTTTGACCTTCTCCGCCTCCAGCTGCTGTTGACCTTTGACCTTCATCTCCTGCAGTTTTTGTTGGTCTCTGACCTTCTCCGCCTGCAATTGTTGACCTTTCACCTTTTCTGCCTCCAGTTGACGCTGAACCCTTCCCAAGTTCTGGGACCAGTTTAGCTTGGCGATGGCCACGTCTTTAACTGGGTCACAAATGTTTGAGGGAAACAAATGTACATTTATGAGTGAGTTAGTGAGCGAATGAGTGAGTTTTCAGGGCTTAAAGCCGGTACAGTTAAGAATAGTAATTTTTTACAATAAATTTACACACGTGGAATGATCTGAAACAGTGGATGTTTTCTCTCAGTTCCTACCAAGTACGTTTGGGTCGCTGATGTGCACTAGTGGCCTCACGAAAATTAAATTCTGGCTCAAAACTATCACCCGGGTCATCATAACTTTCGCCAGTCTCCTGCTCAATAACCGTGCACGTGTACACCTAAATGGCGGCTTCAGCAACCGTCGGTAATTGCCTTCTCTCGACCATTGACACAGACGACGAACATTTCAGATCTATCAAACAGGGCATGTAGGCAAATTGTTCTTCTTTGCAAAAGAACCGTTAGGGAACCGCTACTCATGTCTGATTCTCGCCTGTATTCCCAAAGTGGAAGAGCTTTCACGAACGCGGTAGGTAATGTATCCAAAAGTCTGAAAATATCAACAGAATGACATTGACTGATCTCACGACGAAGGCTATTCCACAGAGCAGGACTTTGGAAGAACCAAATTCTTTGGTGGGGCAGCCGGTGGGGTGATGCGAATTCGGGTAAAAAGGAAGTTAAGGTCAGACACAGGATCTTGTGTTTGATTCGTGCTGTGACTGGAAACCAGTAACGTGTGCTAAGAAGAAGAAATGTCTGGATGATGCATTAGTATGAGTAAGGTCTCTCTAACTTAAATGCCCTGAGTTGAGTATTTTTAGAAATGTGAGATGAAATTAACTGACACACATACCTCTCCGATATATGACGTCATCACTAATTTGTTCGACATAGACCGATCCCAAGTCTAAATTGATGGTGGTAGATTTGGGAGTGACTATCACGCACTCTGTGGTTCCTTTTACAGCTGATGTCGCGCCATGATCTGTCACACATGAATCGTCAGTTTGAGACAATTTGGACACAAAAGAAGATCTTGCACACGCGATACACATATCAAAATTCTTTCATTGTTCTGACAATATATTACTAAAACTAAAAAAATCTTAATTTAAGTACCTTCGCCATATATGAATATAATATTATATTCCGCAAAGATACACGTTTGAACCTTTAGGCTTTGCCATTCGTGGACACTCACAGTCCAACAGTTAATCCTGCAAATAGCGTCATTTTCTCGTCACCATCACCATGAAAAATACAATAAAGTATATGAAGTTATACCATCATCAGATTTCCACACTTGAACCTCCACTGGCTCCATCCACAGGGCCACCAGTCTGTCTGTCTCACGCCTCAGATTCTGCAGCATTTCCCTTGTGGGC
>JACVVK020000005.1:182500-282500 GCA_018292915.2 Batillaria attramentaria
TGAAAGGGCCGCATTTCACGCTTACTGTCATACACATCCCGGCGTTGACCAGGTACGGAAACGACGGCACCTGCGGTGCAGGCCGTGTAATCATCCACATCATGACATGTGTCTTAACAAGTCACAGTCGCTCTGGGTAGGGGAGCCAACCTAGTTAGGGAAACTTCCGCTTGCTTCGGCTGGAAGTCGACCCCGGGTCCCCGGTCCATGGTCCGAAGGGTTAACCACTATACTACGGAGGCCGGTGCAATCCCTAGTTTTAACCACATGAGGCAGACAAGACTTCCTGCACGGGAGTTTTGTCATGAGTCGCAATCAACACGGGTCACCTAGAAACCTCGCGTGCCTAGTTCACAAAGGAATATCGCAAAGCTTCATTCATTCTACGGCGGGGAAATTGTAGAGTCTGCCCGGACAATACAATGCAATGACATATATATGTACATACAGTGACATAGATGCTCTAAGGTAATTTATCAGTAAATAGTTAACAAGAATGAGACGGTATCATTGTGGGTCGATGCGCGATCTTGCATTTTTTGCGAGGTGTGTGAGTTCGACTCCTACATTAGGCTGAAGTAAAACGTTTATACTTACTCCAACAAGTTGCTCGTTTTCTCTGGCTGTGTGAACTGGAACTGGTTGTTTATTTTGTCCATCACAGTCAAGGATACATCAAATGTGGCCGACCTGGCAGTCTGACTGGACTGAATAGTGTTCAGCTGGCCTGTTCAGTCAGGGCATACCTCCTACCACATTTGGTGCAGATGGACGTTCAAATCCAGCTAAGCAAGGTCATATATGCAGATTCAAAAAGTTTGAATATTCAGAATTTTCAAACTGACTATTATTCTTTTGGACATTTCAAATAGACAATGGGATCTAGACTCACTGAATGAGAAAGTTTTAAATGTTATTCCATTTCGGTGTGTCTTCTTCTTATTTTTTTCTCGTTCAGTCTCAATTTCAAAAAATTCAGTTTACATTGGACTTGTTGTTCTTCGCTTGTTGTTCAAAGGGATCATCGAATATTTTACTGCGGTAAAAAGATTTGGGAATTGTAAGTTTGTAACGTGCGCAAATGACAGTTTTTGAACGTTTTTTTTCCCCCACCCAACAATTCCAATAATGAAAATAAAGACCTTTACTTTTAGAGGTCATAGCCCGCCACAACAGAGTAACCATACAATTCATGCCACGGCACAACAAGCCGCGAGCCCGTGACACACACAGCGTATGGCCTGACACGAGGTCCGTCCCCGTGTTGAGAACCCTCCACCAGTCTCCGCCACCGTCCATCAGCCGACACCACCAGCACACACTCACTGTCTCTACAGGCGATGTAGACGTTACCGGACGGGTCAGTGCACACTTGGTGTGGATCCTTCATGTGTGGGTGAGTGAGTGTGGCAACAACACGGCCTGTAGCCAGCTCTACACGGAACACGGTGTTACTAGCATAGTCCGACACAAGCAGGTCGCCACCCACAGTATTCAAGTATCGCGGGCATTTCAGATCCATCAGCGTGTTGCTGTCTATCACCGTGTGTATGAATTTACCTTCATACGTAATCACATCCACACTGACCGGACCGCCAATACAACTGACGATGAGTGTGTCGTCCGTGGTCCCTGCACTCACCCCCCAGTACGGTCTGGCGGTCTGTACCCGCCACACGACGGTCGGGTGGCCGCTGACGTCAAGCAGGTAAAGACGCTTGTTCCATGCTGTGACGGCCACACGACCGTCGTGAAGCAGGGCCAGTCCCCATGGTGTATCAATAAGTGTAACACTGAGGACGGTGTGCGGGTTTGTCACGTCAGCAACCTTCACCATCTTGTTGTTAAAGTCAGTCATAACAAGTCGCTGTCCGTCCTGTGTAGCCACGATAGACGTGATGAAGGGACTTGTACTGTAAGTGTCACCAGCAGAGTGAGGTGTGAACAGAAACACACGGTGTAGGGTGGCCGTCATCGGGTCAACACTCACTTCACCTGTAACACACACGGTGTTTGTTATACTGAGAGTAAGTATCACCTTGTTACGCATTAACCAGTTTTTCTGAGGAGGGTGCGTGTGCTCTGTTTAACAAAAAGCTCTCTCTCTCTCTCTCTCTCTCTCTCTCTCTCTTTCTCTCTCTGTTACACACACACACAATGGTACCTGCTATTACTATCTGCTGGCTTGTATTTCCAGTAGCGTATGTTTCTTTTTGTGTCTGAAAAAAATAAAAGAAATGGTAAATTAGCAGTACTTATATTATTTCTTCAATCGCTACTGCTCTACGAGACTGTAACACGGACACCAATAACTGTGCATGTCCTATATTTAGAAGCCGCTCGTATCGTATAGTAATGGAAGCAAAATCTCTCTCTCTCTCTCTCTCTCTCTCTCTGCTAATACCACAATACTCATTATTCTTATTCTTATTATTTATTTGCTACTGCCCGTGACACGGAAATACACACACACACACACACACACACACACACACACACACACACACACACACACACACACACACACACCTGAAAGTCTGTAGTCACGTGTGTAGGTGGTGGCTGGTCGAGTCTCACGTCCGCATCTCCCGCTTCAGTACTGCATGATGTCACTTCCGTTGACGTCACTTCCTTTCCCTGCTGTTTTTGCAACATCGTATCCTTCGCACTACCAGTGGTATCTTGTGTTACTGTCTGCTGGTGTTCATTTCCACAAGCGTCTGCTTCTTTTGGTGTCTGCCATAAAAATGACAATATTAATCAATATAATAATAATAATAATGGGTATTGTATAGGCGCTTTACCCAATTTCATGAATCGACTCAGAGCGCCGCAAACTGAACCCAACACGCATGCTTACGTGAATCACACGCATTCTCTCACACCCTGGACCTAAACGCATTACAATGACGTGGTGCGAAGGGTCAGCTCAGCTATTTAAATTTCGGAATTTAGAATTGCATTTATTTTTCAAATTTTATGGGTTGAACATTTCTAAAGCAGAGGGGGAGGCAGCCGGGGTACCCGGAGAGAACCCCCGACGATCGGCCCGAATGAACGGTGCCACATACGCGAAGAAACATTCTTTGCCCCGAGTGGGACTCGAACCCCTGACCTCTCGCATTGGTGACAAGTCTCTTAACCACTAGACCACCGACAGCCCCAATATTATTTCTTCAGTTACTACTGCTGTATGAAACAGTAACATAGACACCACAAACTGTGCATATCCTACCTTTGGACGCCACCCATATCATATAGTAATCAAATCAAAATAGTAAATCAAAATATCTCTCTCTCTCTCTCTCTCTCTCTCTCTCTCTCTCTCTCTATCTTTCACACACACACACACACACACACACCCTGAGAGCCTGTAGTCACCTGTGTAGGTAATGGCTGGCCGAGTCTCACGTCCACATCTCCCGTCTGAGTACTGCATGACGTCACTTCCGTCCACGTCACTTTCTCTTTCTCATGTTTTGGCAACAGCGCATCCTCCAAAAGTTTCTTAATCTTTTTCTGTAACGCTTTGACCCCCTCCCACTCCTCAACTGGCACGTCCATCAGGAACCTCAGACCAGAGTCGATAGCCAGCAGACGGACGTCAAACTCCTCACACAGTTGTTGCACCAGCTTGGACAACACATCCTTTTCCTCAATCCTCTTCATCACTTGTTTCAACAAGCTCGTCTTCTTCTGCTCTATCCCGGTATAAAATGTCTTCACCTTTTCCCGTTCTGTCGCCTTCTCCTGCTCCGCCCTTCTCTTCTCTGCCTCCAGTTTTTCCTGACCTCTGACCTTCTCCGCCTCCAGTTGTTGCTGACCTCTGACCTTCTCCATCTTCAGTTTGCGCTGACCGCTGACTTTCATCTGCTTAAACCGTCGGAACAGGCTTTGTTTTTCTTTCTTCAGCTTCTGGACCCTCGGCAAGTTCTCGGGCCAGTCTAACTTGGCGATCACCACGTTTTTCACTGGGTCACAGATTTTTGAGAGAAACAAATGTTAACATTTAAGAAAAGTATTTGTTTTTCGGCTCACGTGTAATAATGTGAGCCTGTATATAGATCCTCCGTCGGCTGTCCGCGCGAATGTTTATGTATATGTGTCAGTTTTAAACTTTAACATTGACATTTTTTTTTCAGTAATCTTTTACAATAGACTTACGCACGTGGAATGATATTAAAAGATGGGGCTTTTGAATCTGGACATCTTACATAATTACTGTTATGGATTTCACGACGGAGGCTTTTCCGCAAAGCCGGCGTGGACCAAAGGAATATGGTCCTAGTAGATGGGGTCCTGAGAATTTAGAGAGGAAGTTTAATTGTTCTGGAATGAATGTATTCGTGCAGGAGACGCGAGAGATTAACAGGTCAACAGTTAAACAAGATGGCCACCAGCCCAATATGTTGTTTCCATTCAGTGACCTGCTGTAGTCAAAGTCGTAGTCGTTGTGTCATGTATGCTGCCCGCGCGCACACGAACGCAAGCTCTCTGACATCAAGAAAGTACTGGAAACCCTTCCGTGCCTCTATGCGCTCGCAAAACCCCAAACACATGAGGTCGTGTTAGCTAGCCTAGCTGGTTGACGTCACTAACTTTTTGGCGTATACGAGGTTCTACATGGGTGAATGAATTCTTGTAAAAACAAAGTCGTGCCCCATTGACAGTTACTTCCCGCAGGCCTGACTGACAGACGATTTATAATTGCTTACTGGTATCGGAGAAGAGACCCGCTCTCTGTCTCCCTCTCTCTTAGACACGCGCGCTTGCACACACACACACACACACACACACACACACACACACACACACACACACACACACACACACACACACACACGACGGAGGGCTATTACATAGACTCACTTTGTTACACAAGTGAGCCAAAAATGAAGTTTGGAGAAACAACTTTGTAGGACGGGGCCGTTCCTCCTTGTTAATCATATGATGACATTGCCTTCAGATATAGACACACATACCTGTTCGATGTATGACGTCATCACTAATTTGCTCGACACAGACCGAGCCCGAGTCTAAGTTGATGGTGGTAGATTTGGGAGTGACCATCACACACTCTGTGGTTCCTTTTACAGCTGATGTCGCGCCATGATCTGTCACACATGAATCGTCAGTTTGAGACAATTTGGACCTGAAGGAAGATCTTGCACACGCGATGCACACATCAAAATTCTTTCACTGCACTCGCAGTACATTACTAAAACTGAAAAAGTAATATAAGTACATGGACCAAGTACGAATTAAAACTATGCTCCGCAAATATACAAGTTCTTAAAGTTTAGGCTTTGCCATTCATGAACACAAACTGTTTCCCAAAGTTAATCATTGAAATAATGTAATTTCGTCGCCACGATCATCACGAGGAAAGTTAATAAAGCATGTGAATTTATACCATCATCAGATTTCCACACTTGAACTTCTACTGGCTCATTCCAGACGGCCACCAGTCTGTCTGTCTCACGTCTCAGATCCTGCAGAATTTCCCTTGTGGGCAGGATGATGTCTTCTCGCACGCGACGCAGACGTTCTCTCATGGACGTCGTGTTAATGGTTGTAGGCATACGAGTGGTGTACATATGCAAGAGATGCTTTTGATCCCGCACTCTGTCTCTTCCGTTCTGTAGTTTTGCAATCAACTCATCAAGATCGCTTTCTACTCGACCATGGTCAGAGTGTTTCTCCTCAAGAAGTTTCACTTCCTGTCTTTGAAACTCTAACAATGAAGTGCTGGTCTGTGAAACATCCTCGTGTCCGGGAGGTCTGGATGTGGTCGATGACGCTGATATCAGGACCTGTCGAGGATCCACTACAGTGTGAAAGTCAGCTGCATGCTCTGTCTGATGATTTTCCGAGCAGTGTATGCAGTAAAAGGTTCCGCAGTCCAGACAGACGTTTGTCCAGGCGGGTGTACAGCATGTCTGACAAGACGAATCACTTCGTTTGACAATGTGATCAGCTACAATTTCCTGAAGAACGAGATCTTTACAGAACTGATCGAGCTGTTCGCTGATTGTCTGCCCCTGCCCCCTAGGGATGCTGTGACCACAGGAAGAACATGTTGGGTCAGGTCCTTGCTGTTCCAGTAGCTGGCGAAGACATGGTCTACACAGGACGTGTCCACAGGGCAGGATGGTGGGGCCCACACACAGACAACGACAGCGGGGACAGTCGGTGACAGACAGTTGTCGAGATGGAGAAGCTGATGCCATCCTTTGGCAAGGTCAGTTTGCACTCTCTAGACATCTGCACATATTTGCCTAAACGTGAAACGTTCACCCACTCACCATCTCAACCAACGAACCAAACAAACCAACTAACAAACAAAGAAAGAAATCATGAAACGTTACTTCTGTTGTCCAATTTATCTGTTTACCTAATTGTAAACTTTGTGTTTCAGTCTGCCGCATTAATCGAAGAGATTCTGTGCATTCAAATAAGATAGTGACATTACATTGTTGGTTTGTTTTCGTCCAGTGGCGAACCAATTGTGGCCAAAAATATTGCTGAGAACCAACAAAATAAATAAAACAATATAAAAACAACAACGCAAAACGTCCACTATCACCACTAAACAACACCAGAAACAGAGCACTATCACCACTAAACAACAACAGAAACAGAGCACCATCACCACTAAACAACAACAGAAAACAGACCACCATCACCACTAAAAAAAACAACAGAAAATAGGCCACCATCACCACTAAACAACAACAGAAAACAGGCCACTATCACCACAAAACAACAACAGAAAATAGACCACTATCACCACTAAACAACAACAGAAAATAGGCCACTATCACCACTAAACAACAACAACAGAAAACAGACCACCACCACTAAACAACAACAGAAAACAGACCACCATCACCACTAAACAACAACAGAAAACAGACCACTAAACAACAACAGAAAACAGACCACCATCACCACTAAACAACAACAGAAAGCAGACCATCATCACCACTAAACAACAGAAAACAGACCACTAAACAACAACAGAAAACAGACCACTAAACAACAGAAAACAGACCACCATCATCACTAAACAACAACAGAAAACAGACCACCATCACCACTAAACAACAACAGAAAACAGACCATCATCACCACTAAACAACAACAGAAAACAGACCACCATCACCACTAAACAACAACAACAGAAAACAGACCATCATCACTACTAAACAACAACAGAAAACAGACCACCATCACCACTAAAAACAACAGAAAACAGACCATCATCACCACTAAACAACAACAGAAAAGAGACCACTAAACAACAACAGAAAACAGACCACCATCACCACTAAAAAACAACAGAAAACAGACCATAATCACCACTAAACACACAACAGAAAACGACCACCATCACCACTAAACAACAACAGAAAACAGACCACCATCACCACTAAACAACAACAGAAAACGACCACCATCACCACTAAACAACAACAGAAAACAGACCACCATCACCACTAAACAACAACAGAAAACAGACCTTCATCACCACTAAACACACAACAGAAAACGACCATCATCACCACTAAACAACAACAGCAAACAGACCACCCTCACCACTAAACAACAACAGAAACAGACCATCATCACCACTAAACAACAACAGAAAACAGGCCACCATCAGCACTTAAAAAAACAACAGAAAACAGTCGACCATCATCACCACTGAACAACAACAGAAAACAGACCACCATCACCACTAAACAACAACAGAAAACAGACCATCATCACCACTAAACAACAACAGAAAACAGACCACTAAACAACAACAGAAAACAGACCATCATCACCACTAAACAACAACAGAAAACAGACCATAATCACCACTAAACACACAACAGAAAACGACCACCATCACCACTAAACAACAACAGAAACAGACCACCATCACCACTAAACAACAACAGAAAACAGACCATCATCACCACTAAACAACGACAGAAAACAGGCCACCATCACCACTAAACAACAACAGAAAACAGACCATCATCACCACTAAACAACAACAGAAAACAGACCACCATCACCACTAAACAACAACAGAAAACAGACCACTAAACAACAACAGAAAACAGACCACCATCACCACTAAACAACAACAGAAAACAGACCATCATCACCACTAAACAAGTACAGAAAACACCATCACCACTAAACAACAACAGAAAACAGACCACCATCATCACTAAACAACAGAAGAGAAGCCACCCTTAGCATTAAAACAGCAGCACAAAAGACTATAATCAACATACCTGAAACCATTGATGGTAAAATTTCTCTTCTTTTCTCTCCCCCCTGTCACCTGTAACACACACGTACGGTGCGCGGTGTTTGTTGTACTGAGAGTACGTATTACCTTGTCATGCTCTGGCCAATTTTGTTTTGGTTTGTTTTGGTTTTTTGATGCCATCCTTCTGCAATGCCACTTTATACTCTCTAGACATCAGCACGAAACATGACGGTGAATAACTCATCCACTCACTATCTCAACGAACCAGCGAAATAAACAAACAATAACAAACTAACGGTGAAAAGTTGTTTGTTTTGTTTTTGCTGGTGTCCAGTATACCTCTTCTGCTCTGTTGATACATGAGAATTGTCCATGTGTTGTTTTTCAAACGTTGTAAATAAGAAAGTGCCATTACACCGTTAGTGTGTTTTTCGTCCAATACGGCAACCAGTATCAATTTCAATATGGCTTAAGATGTTGCTGAGAACCACTGACGTAACTGAAAAACTAAAACACCACCACCCCCCCCATCACCACTAAGCAATAACAACAGACCACCATCACCACTAAACAACAACAGAAATTGATCACTAAAACAGCAGCAGCAACAAAAGACTTATCAACATACCTGGAACTATTGGTGGGGTAAAATACCTCTGCTTTTTCTCTCCCTGCCAGATTCAGAAGACAGTGACGATCCCTGCTGAGTGTGGCCGCACAAGAGGACGGAGCGCTATGTAGCAAGTCTTATGCTTCACTCGTCAATGTGCACAATATTTCTAACCAACGCCATGCGACACAGTTCAGCACCCATCCCGGCGAACAATCACGTGACTCCGTTTGCGCAGCACGCAGGTCACCTCACTTTTAAATGTGATTATTCCGGCTGAGTTCCGACCTGAATTATTTACACCCATACAACAACACAACGGAGACCTCTCAGGTGCAGTGTTATAGGCAATATACGTGTGAGGCTTAAAGATCTAAGCTCTCAACAAAAATCTTTCCGAAGTGCGAAAAATTTTTACAGGGTCGACTGTGCAAGCACAGTCAACTCTGTCACAGTTGCAGAGTTCACACAGTGTCCAGAAACCGCGACAAAACCGTGCCGAAAAACTGACCCTACCTCCTGCCGTGGTCCGTGAACGCTACTGTGCACATCTCCGTGCAGTGCTCATCACAGCAGCCGTGACCGAGTCAGTACTGTCCGCAGTGATCCCCATACAAGTCGTGTCAATTTTGAGTTTGGTCAGTGTCGCTCGTATGCGAGCTGAAATGTTTACGCAAGAAACAAAATTGCTTTCAAAATTTTTCAATACGTGTACTTACCGGTAATGGCATAACTTGCGCCATGTCCGACATCGCTCAGTCGTCTAAACTAACGTATCCGCGGCGTGGTCATACACTGATACAGTGAGCCGGGTTACACGGGGACGTGCACAGTAGCGTGGACGGACCCCGACAGGAAGTGGGGACAGTTTTTCGGCACGGGTTTGTCGCGGTTTCTGGACAGTGTGTGAACTCCACAACTGTGACAGAGTTGACTGTGCCGCTTGCACGGTCGACTCTGTATTTTTTTCCGCACTTTGGAAAGCTTTATGTTGGGAGATTAGATCTTTAAGCACCCTAAAACAACAGCTTACAGACTTTCTGCTCGGTGTTTGTCACGCAGTGTTGTAAACGTGAAACGCATGCATCGTTTATGACAGGGACGCGCACACTTGAACATGAGAGAATTCTGCAAGAAAACGTGTGTGTGTGTGTGTGTGTGTGTGTGTGTGTGTGTGTGTGTGTGTGTGTGTGTGTGTGTGTGTGTGAGGGAGGGGGGTGGGGGTGGAGGTAGACACCACGGTAAGCCCCATGATCACCATTCCCATCTTCATCTCCGTCAGGACCGTAAACCTCATCAGCCCACTATAATTATACCGTCTTCACTGCTATCATTTTCATCATCATGAATACCCCGGCGTTAACAAGAGCAGGGAAGTACGTATTCATCAACATCATGAGATGTATCATAACAAGGGAAACACCCAAAAATCGCACCCGTAAAGTGGGTGAGTCTCGGCTGTGTGGCAACAGCCTCCCTACCGGGTCCATAGCACCCCCCCCCCCCCCCCCCCCCCCCGCTGTGGGTAGGAGTCGACCTACGTAGGAAAACAATCTCGCTTCGGTAGGGATTCGAACCCGTGTCTCCGGTCCAGGTTCCGAAGTACTAACCACTACATCTGTTGTACTCTTTTGCCTTTCTGTGTCTATGTCACCGAAATATGTCTAATGTACGATTTTTTTTACAAGGTCGTATGGTGACACTTATATATTCGGTCAGACTTGTAATAATAATAATAATAATAATGAATATTTATTTGCGGTTATTCTCTGTGAGCTCTAAGCACTTACAGAGGTAAAATAACTAAAAGAAACTAAAAGCTACTAGAAAGATGAAAAGCACTAAAATAGCTAAAAGAACACACACACACACACACACACACACACACACACACACACACACACACACACACACACACACACACACACAGAGTGTCTGTTATTCACTCATTATTGTTGTTGTGCCTAAACACAGGTGTGTCTTAATGGACGTTTTAAAGCTGCGGACTGAGTCTGTGTGTCTGATGTTATGAGGCAGTGTGTTCCAAAGGGTTGGTCCTTGGTACAGAAACGATCGCTCTCCATGTGACTTGATTCTGACATTTGGAACACGGAGGATGCGAGTGTCAGCAGAGGATCTGAGTTGTCTTGATGGTTTGTATGTGGTCAAGGTATGCGGGGTCGGTATTCATGAGGGAGTTGTGACACAGACACATTACCTTAATAATATACTTAATGCGGGACTCCACGGGTAGCCAGTGGAGGGAATTAAGGACTGGGGAGATGTGATCGGATTTTTTTGCTTTCATCACAAGACGGGCAGCACTGTTTTGGACTTACTGAAGCTTGTTAATAAGGTATTTTGGACAACCAGAAAGAAGAGAGTTGCAATAGTCATGTTTTAACAACACAAAGGCACATACAAGAGTGTTTGTGGCCTCGACGGAAAGTAGATGACGGATAGAACCAATCCTTCGCATTTCGAGGTATGCAGCTCGGCAAATATTTTTGACATGTTGATTCATGCATAATGTGTTTACCAAAGTGACACCAAGGTTCTTCACTGAAGGAGAAAACAGTTTTTTAGTGTTGTCGATGTACATGGACTGTGGGAGGGAGGCTCTTGACACTCTAGGAGAGGCAACAAGAAGTGCCTCCGTCTTGTCACCGTTCAGCTTTAAGTTTGTTTGTTTTTTCTTGTAAAGTCAGACCTGACATATAACAAACACGTTGCTCACTACAACCAGTGTTCTTACGGCCACTTCTCTCTCAAGATTTCAATGGTTTGGCAAACAGCGGATCACTGAAGGGCGGTTTCCCAAATGACAAACCCTAAAACCAAGTGGACGTGAAACAAGAACTGGTCTCATTTTAAAGCAGAGAAGTGCATTAGGATTGTTTACTTGGTTCTTAAGAAGTGCTTGTGATGTCATTTGATATCTGCTATGCCTCTGCTTGCATCTGTTATCCTATTTTTTCGGTTGTCAGCGTTTGTACACACACACACACACACACACACACACACACACACACACACACACACACACACACACACACACACACTCTCTCTCTCTCTCTCTCTCTCTCTCTGATAAGAATAAAGCCTTTACGCCCCGACTGAATTCGTTTATTATTTACATACTGTGGCACACACAAAATAAAAGCGCTAATTACTGAATCACCATTATTGAAAAATTTAACCTTTTCCTGTTTACAGTTTCTCTTCACAAACACCAAATACAACAATACGTGGACGACCATTTCTCTAGCCAGAATACTCTGAAGAAAAAAAAATGTGCATTATCAAACGATGGCCGCCTCGGTCATTACTACATTGTATGATTGAAGAACGGCTAAAACTCATGGTTTGATATCATGATTATGATTATTATTGTTATTATTATCGTTTTTATGGTGATCGTTATCATTACCATAATTACCATCATAATTACCATCATACTTATTATCATCATCATTATTATCATCTAAGCCACAAACGAGTATTCTGATAAAAAAAAAAGGGATCCATTGACGAAAGGCTACCCAAGTCGAGATTAGGCCCCGAGTCAGACATGGCTAGTCTTGTCGTCTGCTGTGCAAGCGCTGAAGTTTCAAACACTGGTGATCATTGACTTTCGATCACCGTGGAATGATCACCAGTTAGTTTTACTTCGCTGACCAATCAGAGCGTCAAACTCAAACGTGATTGCATCGACTGGCTCTACCACAGCGATGGCGGCGTACCCTGCTGCAGACCCTCCACCATCCCTGAAAGACGACACTAAATCGGTTTTCTGCCATCCAGAAGTTCTTGACTTGCTGTCAAAAGCTTTGGCAGCGCAGTTCGCAAGAAAATAGTGGAATTAAAATAAGAAATACTCGGGCTGAAGAAACGTGCAGGAAAAAGACCGCGAACAGTATAGTTGTCGCAACTCAGTGCGGATTGCCACCATTCCTGAATCCAGTGGCCCTAAAAACCGACGAGATCGTTATGAAAGTGGCCGAAAGTATCGGTGTAACACTAGACCGGCGCGACCTCGACCGTAGTCACCGTGTGGGTATGACGACCTCACCGACCGACACATCCGCGCGGCCAATCTTGGTGAAATATTCCACCTACAGAGCGAAGGAGGCAGTAATGAAAACCAGACGCGGGCTCGCAAAAGTCGACGCTACCAGTGTGTTGCCTGCTGTGGACTGGCCAACCTCACCAACAGCAACCTACAGGAACGGCCAACCACTCCCCGCCCACGGCATCTACGACGAGGAGGACCTAACCAGCATTTGTGCCGATCTTGCGGCGAAGGCGCGAGCCTTGAAGAAAATTGGAAAGTACATGTACAGGACACCTGGGTCAGTGATGGGCTAGTGTTCGTCAAGCGTAACACTGTCCACGAACTCACAACCCTGAGGAAACTGGCACCATTCGGTATTTAACCAGATTGTGATTCTCGAGGAAGGCTGATCACTTGGCGACCATGTTCTGTACTTTGTTCAAACCTAACAGAACTGACTCGTCCCAGACTTTCAGACATTCCTCCGACCCAAGACTGTCTATGGCAACCCGACAACCACCACCAAACCTGCCAGTTACAGTGGACAGTCCGAGCTATCGGGACCATGAATTCAGAGCAGAGTGTAACTTATACTTTCATCATGAATTAGTTACATTTTGTTTAGGAAGGCAGGCATATTGTGTGTGTGTGTGTGTGTGTGTGTGTGTGTGTGTGTGTGTGTGTGTGTGTGTGTGTGTGTGTGTGTGTGTGTGTCCGCAGTAAACCTTAACATTGGCCTTTTCTCAGAATCTACAAATAGCAGAGGCACCAAACTTGGAATACTAATAGACAGCCATAAGACCTTTCAAAACATACTATATTGATTGACCTTGACCCAAAGTCAAGGCCACTAAAGCTGTCTGTTTGCAAATATTACATTGGCAATTTCTCAGAACTTAGGAAAGCCACAGAAATCAAACTTTGCATGGTGATAGACATTGACAACATCTTTACTGACATACCTGTATTCAGTGACTTTGAGTCAAAGTCAAGGCCGTACAAGCTGTTTTACGGAAAACCTTCTGAAACCTTAACATTGGCATTTTCTCAGAAACAATGAAAAGCAGAGGCACCAAACTTGGTTTGCTGATAGATAGCCATAAGACCTTCTAAAAATTACCATGATAATTGACCTTTACCCGAGGTCAAGGTCACTATAGCTGTCTGTTTTGAAATTTTGCATTGGCATTTTCTCAGAATCCAGAAAGCAAGAGACATTAAACTTTA
Organism: Batillaria attramentaria; assembly: GCA_018292915.2. Classification (NCBI taxonomy): domain Eukaryota; kingdom Metazoa; phylum Mollusca; class Gastropoda; family Batillariidae; genus Batillaria; species Batillaria attramentaria. The sequence continues at coordinate 196,664 of JACVVK020000005.1, forward strand.
AATGATTATAGACATTGACAACACCTTTACTGACATACCTGTATTCAGTGACTTTGAGTCAAGGTCAAGGCCGTACAAGCTGTTTTGCGGAAAACCTTCCAAAAACTTAACATTGGCATTTTCTCAGAAACAGTAAACAGAGAAGCACCAAACCTGGCTTGCTGATAGACAACAGTAAGACCTCCCAAAACATACCTTTTTGAATGACCTTGACTGAGGGTCAAGGCCATTAAATCCGTCTCATTGGAAATTTATAATTGCCATTTTCTCAGAATCTAGGAGTATAAGGGGCATCAAACTTTGCATGGTGATAGACATCGACAAAACCTGCACTGGCATACTTGTATTCAATTTCCTTGAGACAAGGTCAAGGCCATTCAAGACGTTTTGCGGAAACCTTACCGTTAGCATTTTCTTGGAAACAACAAACAGCAGAGGTACCAAACAAGGCACAATGATAAACAGAAATGAGACCTATGCAGACATACCCTTTTGAATGACCTTGACTCAAGGTCAAGGTCATTACAGCTGTCTGTTCTGAAATTTTACATTACCGTTTATACAGAAACTACAAATCTAGAGCTATCAAACTTGGCATAATGATAGTCATTTACAAGCTCTTACAGATCTCATTCGAATGACCTTGACCCAAGGTCAAGGTCATACAAGCTGTCCTGGGAAAACCGCTATATTGCCATTTTCCGTTTTCTTAAAAACTATGAACACAAGCACACCTTACTTCAGGATAGATAGTGATAAGAGTTTTACAAACATACTCTTTTGAATGACCTTGACCCATCTCACAAGTGAGGCACGGAGGCTTTGCTCCTCTGGTTTCTTTTCTAGTCACGAAGCAAGTCCATTCCACCAGTGCGTTTGGGATTTTTTTCTTCTGCTCTTCTTTTCTTCTCTTCCTTTTTTATTTCGTTTCTTTTGTCCTTCCTTCGTCACTTTCCCATTATTTTTTCATTTATCTTTTATTTATATGCATGTTTACAATAATGATAATAATAATAATTCATAAGGTACAAGCTGTGCCGTCAGTCGCTTTCTTACGTTTTCATCAGTGCCAAAAAAAAAAAACCAATACGGAATTTAATGTAACGAAACAATTAATAAACATTAACATGGTAAAACAAACACAGTGTAACAAAATTGCAATGGCAGACTTGAATTACTCCTAAAATCTGTAACACTGGATAGAGAGAGAGAGAGAGAGAGAAAGGTTCTGTGTACTCACACACACACCAAAAAAAAAAAAAAAAAAAAATAGAATAAAATAAATTAAATAAAAAAAATTATATACAAAACAATTAATAAAATTTCCGCTGGGCTACGCTAGACTCTGTTAAGGAAGTATCAGATTCGAATGATAGTTTCAATGACTTAACTTTTCACAATCGTGATAGTGAGACAAAGACCTTGACTTTTAAAGGTCAAACACACAGAATGCCACAACAGAGGAACGCAAACCATCATGCCACGACACAACAAGCCGCGAGCCCGTGGGACACACAGCGACTGGCAAGACACGAGATCCGTCCCCGTGTTGAGAACCCTCCAGCAGTCGCCGCCACCGTCCGTCAGCCGACATCACCAGCACACACTCACTGCCACTACAGGCGATGTAGACGTTACCGGACGGGTCAGCGCACACTTGGCGTGGAAACTCCATGTCTGGGTGGGTGAGTGTGGCAACAACACGGCCTGTAGCCAGCTCTACACGGAACACGGTGTTACTAGCATAGTCCAACGCAAGCAGGTCGTCACCCACAGTAATTAAGTATCCCGGGATTTTCAGATCCCGCAGCGTGTTGCTGTCTAGCACCGTATGTATGAATTTACCTTCACGTGTTATCACATCCACAGTGGCCGGACGTCCACAACTGACGATGAGTGTGTCGTCTGTGGTCCCTGCACTCAACCCATAGTACTGTCTGGCGGTCTGTACCAGCGACACGACGGTCGGGTGGCCGCTGACGTCAAGCTGGTAAAGACGCTTGTTATCTGCTGTGACGGCCACACGACCGTCGTGAAGCAGGGCCAATCCGTATGGTTCACCATCAAGTGTAACACTGAGGACGGTGTGCGGGTTTGTCACGTCAGCAACCTTCACCATCTTGTTGTTTAAGTCAGTCATAACAAGACGTGATGAAGGGACCTCTACTGTCAGTGTCACCAGCAGATTTAGGTGTGAACAGAAACACACGGTGTGGGGTGGCCGTCATCGGGTCAAAACTCACTCCACCTGAAACACACACGGTGTCTGGTATACTGAGGGTAAATATCACCTTGTCAAGTTCTGGCCATTTTTACTATGTGGTGGAGAAGGACGTTAAACCCCGAACACCCACCCACCCCCACCTTGGCCATTTTTACGGGGAGGGTGCATGTGCTCTTTGATAAAATCATCTCTCTCTCTCTCTCTCTCTCTCTCTCTGTTACTCACAAACTGTTGTATCCGCTGTTGCTCTCTGCTGGTGTGCATTTCCACTGGCGTCTGTTTCCGTTAGTGTCTGAAATAAACAATCATATAATCCCATAATATAATAATATCATTCCCTCAATTGCTACTGCTGTATGAAACTGTAACACGCACACCAAAAACTGTGCATATTGTACATTGAGACGCCGTAGAGAGAAATTAAAGCAAAATGACTCTCTCTCTCTCTCTCTCTCTCTCTCTCTCTCTATATATATATATATATATATATATCACACACACACACACACACACACACACACACACACACACACACACACACCTGAGAGTCTGTAGTCACGTGTGTAGGTAGTGGCTGGCCGAGTCTCACGTCCGCATCTCCTGCTTCAGTACTGCATGATGTCATTTCCGTCCACGTCACTTCCGTTTCCTCCTGTTTTAGCAACAACGCGCCCTCCAGAACTTTCTTGAGCTTTTCTTGTAACTCTTTGACCCCCTTCCACTCCTCAACTGGCACGTCCATCAGGAACCTCAGGCCAGAGTCGATAGCCAGCAGACGGACGTCAAACTCCTCACACAGTTGTTGCACCAGCTTGGACAGCACATCCTTTTCCTCAATCCTCTTCATCACTTGTTTCAACAAGCTCGTCTTCTTCTGCTGTATTCCGGTATAAAATCTCTTCACCCTTTCCCGTTCTCTCGTCTTCTCCTCCTGGTGAGTGTGATACAGGGCCGCCAGTTCTGCCTCCGCCCTTCTCTTCTCTGCTTGCAGTTGCTGCTGACCTTTGACCCTCTCCGCCTGCAGTTGTTGTTGAGCTTTGACCTTCTCCGCCTCTAGCTGTTGTTGACTGACCTTCATCTCCTGCAGTTTTTGTTGATCTCTGACCTTCTCCGCGTGCAGTTGTTGACCTTTGACCTTTTCTGCCTTCAGTAGACGCTGGACTCTTGCCAAGTTCTCGGACCAGTTTATCTTGGCGATCGCCACGTCTTGAACTTGCTCACAAAGTTTTGAGAGAAACAAATTTACAGTTAAGAATAGTTATTTATTACAATACATTTACACTTGTAGAATGATATGAAAAAGTGGATGTTTTCACTCAGTTCCTACCAAGTACGTTTGGGTCGCTGATGTTGTGCACCAGTGGCCTCACGAAAATTAAATTCTGGCTCAAAACTATCACCCGGGTCATCATAACTTTCGCTAGACTCCTCCTTTCTAACCATGCACGTGTACACCTAAATGGCGGCTTCAGCAACCGTCAGTAATTGCCTTCTCTCCACCACTGACACAGACGACGAACATTTCAGATCTATCACACTGAGAATGTAGGCAAATCATTCTCCCTTGCAAAAGAGCCGTTAAGTAACCATTACTCATGACTGATTCTCGCCTAGATTACCAAGCTGAGAGAGCTCTCACGAACGGGGATTCCGAGCGCGCGGAACGAAGTGTGACATAACTGTTCTGAAAGAATCGACACAGTGGCTTTGACTGATCTCACAACGAAGGCTATTCCACAGAGCAGGACTTTGGAAGAACCATTTTTTTTTTTTTTTTGTTGATAGTCGGTGGCGTGATGCGAATTCGGGTACAAAGGATGTTAAGGTCAGACACAGGATCTCGTGTTTGATTCGTGCTGTGACTGGAAACCAGTAACGTGTGCTGAGAAGAAGAAATGTCTGGATGATGCATTAGTATGAGTAAGGTCTCTCTAACTTAAATGCCCTGAGTTGAGTATTTTTAGAAACGTGAGATGAAATTAACTGACACACTTACCTGTCCGATGCATGACGTCATCACTAATTTGCTCGACACAGACCGAGCCCGAATCCAAGCTGATGGTGGTAGATTTGGGAGTTACCATCACACACTCTGTGGTTTCTTTTACAGCTGATGTCGCACCATGATCTGTCACACACGAATCATCAGTTTGAGACAATTCGGACCTGAAGGAAGATCTTGCACACGCGATGTACACAACAAAATTGTACTAACAATGCGTGAAAGAGAAAAATCTAAAAAGGTTTTAAGTACCCGACCCACTGTAGGTATCAAAATAATAGTGTTTTGTAAATAATTAATAATAGTGAAACAAAATATAATTATGCTCCACAAAAATGCAAGTTTTAAAGTTAAGGTTTTCCATTCGCGAACATTAACGGTGCCCCATATGAAATGATGAAAATATCGTAATTCCGTCGTGACCGTCACCATGAGAAAAGCTTTACAAATTCTGTGAATGTATACCATCAGATGATTTCCACACTTGAACCTCCACTGACTCCATCCACAGGGCCACCAGTCTGTCTGTCTCACGCTTCAGATCCTGCAGCATTTCCCTTGTGGGCAGGATGACGTCTTCTCGCACGCGACGCAGACGTTCTCTCATGGACGTCGTGTTGATGGTTGTAGGCATACGAGTGGTGTACATATGCAAGAGATGCTTTTGATCCCGCACTCTGTCTCTTCCGTTCTGTAGTTTTGCAATCAACTCATCAAGATCACTTTCTACTCGACCATGGTAAGAGTGTTTCTCCTCAAGAAGTTTCACTTCCTGTCTTTGAAACTCTAACAATGAAGTGCTGGTCTGTGAAACATCCTCATGTCCGGGAGGTCTGGATGTGGTCGGTGACGCTGATATCAGGACCTGTCGAGGATCCACTACAGTGTGACAGTCAGCTGCATGCTCTGTCCGATGATTTTCCGAGCAGTGTATGCAGTAAAAGGTTCCACAGTCCAGACAAACGTTTGTCCAGGCGGGTGTACAGCACGTCTGACAACACAAATCACTTCGTTTGAAAATGTGATCAGCTACAATTTCCTGAAGAACGAGATCTTTACAGAACTGATCGAGCTGTTCACTGATTGTCTGCCCCTGCCCCCTAGGGATGCTGTGACCACAGGAAGAACATGTTGGGTCAGGCCCTTGCTGGTCCAGTAGCTGGCGAAGACATGGTCTACACAGGACGTGTCCACAGGGCAGGATGGTGGGGCCCACACACAGGCAACGACAGCGGGGACAGTCGGTGACAGACAGTTGTCGAGATGGAGAAGCTGATGCCATCCTTCCGCAAGGTCAGTTTGGACTCTCTAGAGGTTTGCACACATTCGCATGAAAAACTCACCCGCTCATTATGTCAACCAACTGATATACCCCCCCCCCCCCCCAAAAAAAAAAAAAAATAAATAAATAAATAAATAAATAAATAAAATAAAATAAAAAATAAAAATAAAAAATAAAATAAATAAATAAATTTAAAAAAAAATTACAAAGAAAATAACGACTAACAAACAAACGGTGTGTCACGTGTTGATGGAAAGATGTGACTGTTCTATTGGAATCCTGCGTGGCGGTATTGTCAAGATGCAATGGCTGAAGAAGACACCGACGCTCTCGTTTGAAATGAAGAAAAATGTATTTACAATCTCCGGCTCACAGTCTCACACCAGTCTCTCACATATCTCATCAATACATCATCTCATCTGCTCAATCGCCTCGCCTCATTCTTAGATACAGCGGGATCCTTTTTTACAGGTAAACCATACGGCCACAAGCTTCGAGAACTTTCGAGGAAATGCTGGACATATCACCTTACAAAACATCACCATCCCACAAAACAATTTTTCGAATCAAAGTACAAATTCGGCCACCAGAACGTCAACAAAGACATTACACCATTGTCCTACATTGCGCGGGAACATACTCGAGCAACGTTGCATTTTGTATGACGCCAAAACAAGCCAAGCGATTACGTCAATTAGAGATCTAGGAAACGTCAAGATGATTTTTGTAGAAAAAACATGTGAAGTGAACTGAAGGGAATGAACTCATTGTTGTTTCAGAGTTATCTTCCATGTTTTAATTATCTCCCATTTGCCCCCACACCAACCCGCGCGCACTTTCCTGCGACATTTTTCACGATAGGATACTAACACGGATACTTCCTCAATCAGTCTCAATCCGCGTTGTGATTCAGTTCTTCGTCGTGGTTGAAGGTAAGCAGTGTGTTGGAGTGTACTGTATTTGTACGTCCATTTTCCCCCTTTATTTCAAAACAACATGATCTCTGTCAGTTTAGACAGAGATTGTCGTCCGAGTCCGACAAGGAAGCGTGTGAGCCGACAAGCAAAGTAACGTCGCGTCACAGATACCTTTGTCTTACCAGCCGACTATTTTAGGACATTGACAAGAGTGGTTTTAGACCTTTAAATGCTAGAACTGAAAAGCCTGCTTCAAGTTTCAAAGAAATCCTTTACGGATACATGTCTGCAGTTACTAAATTGTACTAGTCTGTACAATTTAGTAACTGCAGACATGTATCCGTAAAGGATTTCTTTGAAACTTGAAGCAGGAACCAGATTTATCTATTATCTTGAAATGTTCGCACTCGATCACTCATACCAGTAACATACTGCTCCCGGATTGTACTTCACAATGTCGCTGGTGGCGTTTGTATAACTCAGAATTACTGCATTTCTTGTCTATTGCTTCCTCAGCTACCGTGTAGAACACGTCAGCGACTTTGGCAGGCGAGATTCAATTTTCTTAACGAAATATTCAGTGGTTTACCTGGGATATTCTGAATAGTTTCGCAAAGTCGAAGGACGCGGTCTCGCTCCTCACATCAAACAGCAATATTTATCTACTAGTGGTTTTAAGTTTCTATAAATGTTCGTGTGAAAATCTACTTTAGATGTTCGTATCAACAAGATGGCGGCGCGATCATTACGTAATGGGGATAATCGTGGAATTTTGTTCAATCAATATTCCGGGGAATGTTGCAGAAAGTGAAGATTAGAGTGAGGCAAGATTCGTAGATTTGGACGGCGGTTTTCCTGATTCCTTCGGACATGTAGAAAAATTGGAAGAAAATGACTCTGATGATTGTGGAAGATGTGTACTGTGAGGGGAGTCCAGGAAAGTTGGAGAGGGATGGGTAGAGGCAGTACTGGGAGGCAACGGAGTGAAACTAGAGGGAGTGCTGCATTAGATTCTGACTCTCACAGCAGTTTTAATAATCACATACACAGACAGTAGCCATTCTACGGAGGTGAGCATGGTCCTACTGTGTTTTCCCCCTCAGTGCTGACTGTGACATGATAGACACTTGGGATATTCTTTTCCATGGACTTTGTCATGTTATTGCAGAGCACTGAACAAACCAGTATGCTAGACAGATAGGTGTGCATTGGTGCAGCAGGAAGGGGGAAGGGGACTGAAAAGCAGGGCACACTGTGCATTTTGCTGTGGCATGGTATGTACATAGGTGTTTCAAGCATGATCTCAGGCAGTGTAGAGATAGATCTCATGTCAGACTCACCAGCAGCTATTTCAGTAAGCCTGCAGTACAAGTCAGTTGCATACCAAAGTAAAGTGTCTTGTGTGTGTTTTAACAGTCTATGAAGTACATGTATCATGCAAGATCAGTACAGATGAGGACTGAAGAGAAACCATGCACAGCATCAGAATTTTTTTTTTTTTTTTAAACAGATCTGTGGGGTAAGTGTGTGTGTGTGTGTTACAACATCACTTTGATCTGCATGTATGCATTAATTTCAGGCCCAGGTCCTGCTCAAAACAACCAGCTCCTGCAAATATACATGTAACTTACAAATGTGTCCTCATCTGATATCGTGTTCAACATGGCGATTATTCAAGTCAACACCAAGTGGTAAGTTAGGTCCACTTTTGCTTTTTTGTTTTAATGTTAAAGTTAGCAACAAGCATACCAGACAACCTCTATTGTGTCGAATCCATGTACATGTACTGAGAGCAAAGATTATATATTCTTAAAGTGGCCTAAATCTGTTTTTAACCGATATGAAATCACCTCAGAAAGCAATCGCCAGTCATATCCCTGCCTACCATGGGATTTAAACCTGCTACCTCAGGATCTACAGACCGGGCATCTTGGACACTAAAATTCCCTCGTTAAAATTATCTTTTGTTACCATAATGGTGATGTCAAAGCCGGTTGTAATAGGACAAGACCTTTCCCAGTATTGACACTAGTGAAATTCAGTCCCAAAATTCCCTCATCTAATCGGACACGACGCTAAATTCAAACTGCCATACCCCCACCCCCACCTTTTTGAAATAAATTTAGTACTAAACTCTGTTTGAAATGTTTGTAGGTGTGCTGGTTGGTTGTATTTTGTTTGTACTGCTACATTTTCATTTTGAATGTATAACATTTGTAAACACATTTGCAGGAGCTGGTGGTTTTGAGCAGGACCTGGGCCTGAAATTAATGCATACATGCAGATCAAAGTGATGTTGTAACACACACACACACACACACACACACACACACACACACACACACACACACACACACACACACACAGCACTCTCTGGGGCACAGAGTCTTTCAGTGGAAAGTACCTCTGTGCACGGTGGGGAAATGGCGCTCACTACGCTACCGTGACGGGCCTAAATTGTCTCGGTGCTCTCAAACACAAGGTCGCGCACTATGTCATCCCTGACCAGCTTTGAACCCAGAGAGATCTTCAATGGCGCAAGTCATGGCAGGCTGTCTTCAGAGTGAAAGTAGGCGTGTTTCTGAATCAGAGACATACATAACATGTCTCTGTCTGAATGGACAGATCTATTATTACATTCAGTCCTAGAGCACGGGTGTGTATGCTTTTGTAATCGTCTCTTATTCCACCACAAGGCAGGTACGTGATCGTCTGCACCGTGCAATAATACCTGCCTGTAGAGTGCAACACCTTGGCCTGTCAGAGTGCAACCCCCTTGCCGTTTACTCACATCCTGTTGGATCAGTGTACCACGTAAACAGTGCCATCAAAGCGCAGCAACAATTGTCCGCTGGCAAAGATTTTGCCCCAACGAAAAGTGGTCGGATATTCAAGACTTCGTTTCAAATCGAATCATATGACACATAAGTCTTCGTTTTTCTAAAAAAAAATTCGCCATTTTTGAAAATGGCGCTGGCTGTAAGCAGTCACATTTTCACGCCCCGCCGAAAAGGGACTGCACTCTGGAGTCTATCGTGCACAGAGGTACTTTCCACTGAAAGACTGTGCCCCAGAGAGTGGGAAGATAACTCTGAAATAACGATGAGTTCATTCCCTTCAGTTTTCGCTGTGCGCCATAAGGGATCCCATTCTAACTTCCGCAGACGGCCGGTTGAAGCCGTGAACATTTCAATCAAGTTCAGCTAGTAAACATCATCGTACAGCTTAGGCACGCTGTCAGTTTTCTTATATTAGCCTGACGTTTTCCTGTGCCATAGCCACCACGAAAAAAATGTTGCCACCAAAAAGTTTCTTCGCTTGGATCCCTAACCCAGTATGTGTCTTCCCCGAACACTCATGGGTTAGCCCGAACTAGGGGGAACCATGACTAGAATCTACCTAACCCCAGTCACGTGGCTAATCGGTCGAGGTCGTGCCAAGATTTTTCATTGGCTTGGTGCACGAGTTAGAATCTACCATGAAAGGAAAACAAGTTAGAACTGAACTTCTCTACACAACTCTGGAACAACTGTGGCTGCTCAAAAAGCGGGAGATATGGATTACAGCACTGAAACAACCTGAAACCAACCAAATGAAGTGCAATTTCCTTCCTCACAACTACATCCACCACAATCTGCAAGAACTAGGAATTCAAACGAAGCTATTATATCAATACAATCAAAACCCAAGCTCAAGCATTGATTTGTAACCCTGCGAAAGTTTTTTTTTTTTTTTTAATTCTGAATTTAAAATTTGATGTCCCAGTTTGCTACATTAAGAAATTAATAAGAACTGTCATTGTGTTTGTTTTTTGGAAACATTTGAAATAAGGAGATGGCCACCATCATCACTTAAGAACAACAGAAAACAGGCCACAAACGCCACTAAACAACAACAGAAAACAGAACACCATCACCACTAAACAACAACAGAAAACAGACCTACATCACCCGTAAAAGAGCAGCAGCAACAAAAGACTTATCAACATACCTGGAACCTGAAACCATTGATTGTAAAATCCCTCTGCTTTTTCTCTCCCTGTCAGATCCGGAAGACAAGTACAGTCTCTAACATGTCCCGGAATTTCAGGAAATCCCTACACTTCGGTCTCTTTTTTCACTTACTGGCTGATATTCGTGATTTTGTATAGGATGAGATACCAACGGTAGAACTGCCTAGACTTCCAGATCAAAAGCAGAACCATCGAGTTCGATGTGTTTCACAGGAGCTGGCTAGACACAAGCCACTAAACGAGTACTGGTTCTCTGCTTGGTTACTTCAGTGATGAAGTCAAACGGATGCAGCAATAAGAGAAATTGTGTGGTGCGCGGTATTGAACAACACGACCCTTTCACACGTCCCTTCTGACTGTCGTGTGACCCATTTACAGGCTAAATCACTCTAATAACTTTCGGGGCACGTTGTAAGATTTCTGCTAAATATAGTACAGCATTTTGGAATTTGTGTGCAGAGGAAAACATGGCAGTCTGGGGCTGTTTGTTGGCTTTGTAGATAGGTTTCATGTCAGATTGTAGTGAAAACAATGAAAACTGAGCCAGGAATGTGCACTATTTGTATTCATGCGCGGCTGACACAAGAGGTAGCAGACGACAATGGAATGAGGGCGTAGGTGGTCGCGGTTAACCTTGTAAAAGGGGAATACATGATTGGAATGTGTTTAAAATTACCCTACACATGAGTCTTTGGCTGCTGGATTTTTGTGATTCTTTGGTGAATGTTTTGAGCATTTCTGTGGCGTCGTGTGGAGCGTTATGTTTAAAAGGAATATATATTTTCTTTGAAATCGGTATCTGTGTAGCCGCCCGAAATGAACGCGACAAAACTATCCCTCACAAATCTTTATTAGGCAGTAAGTGGAATCACTTTATCTGTATCCGCCACGTTTCCTGCACGAACCCGTTTTTCACTGTTGATGTGGTGTCACTGGCAGGCAGCAGGCCAGCTTCGACTCAGTCTGTCACAAGCGACTGGCGGAGAAAACACGGAGTGACGAAAATCACCTTGTAAAAGAGGAGCTTGAGAAACTGCTGAACAAACAAAGCGGTAGACTTAAGGCGATGTCACACTGAAAACATGTTTTATAAAACAGTGATCTTTTGTGACGTCATTTTCTTTCGAACTCACGTCACTGAAAATCTGACGTATACACGCCCGCCAAACACAGCCATTTTGAAGCAACAACACTAGGCTAGGTGAGGTATTTCCCTAGACATATTTGCTTATTCTCACTTTCACTCATCCTCCATGTTAGTATTCAGTCACGGTATTTCTGAAATATATTTTACGTATTCTTCCCGCTCTGTCTTGACCTAAGGTGGCTGATGAGCCGGTGAAATTCCGGCGAAACGCGTCCCGCTACGGACATGTTGACTGAGCGGATACGGGAAGGTGTCACTTGACACTCCGCACGGCGGCTTTCATTGGTTGAAACACAAAACATGTTTTCGGATTTTAGGGCAGGCTCTAAAACTGAAAACACGATCAAAACATGTTTTGAAAACATTGTTGTGAAGTATGTCACACGACAAAACACGTTGTTTCGCAGCGAAACATCTGAAAACAATGTTTTCAAGTGTTTTTGCCCTCTCGTGTGACATGGCCATTAGACTGTCAAATGTGCGCACGCAGTGTTAATAGGATTCATTCATTCCGGGAGCTATTGATACTGCAAATGACACTCCCCATCACCACCACCCCTCCTCCCTCCATTGCTGCTGATGTTAATTTCTGTTGAATGTGTGTGTGTGTGTGTGTGTGTGTGTGTGTGTGTGTGTGTGTGTGTGTGTGTGTGTGTGTGTGTGTGTGTGTGTTTGTTTGAGTGAGTGAGTAAAGCTGTGATAATGTATTCATTATTATTGTGGCATAGAAGTTTGTTTGTTTTTTTCCCTGGCACACTCCTTTTTTAAAGTAGTTATATGTTGCGAGCGACTGCTGGTATTGTTTATACGTGATTCAGTTAGTTTCCAGAAGAACAGACACCGTAATTTCTCATTGAGGAATCATCGACTCTTATCCCTTGTATGGGCAGAGCCAGTTTTCACGCATGAATGTACGTATGCGTCTCCCTGGCGCGTGTTGGAAAGGTTACTCTATTTGTAACAAAGAATTATGAAACTTTGGGTGTGTAATGGGTTTTGCGGGATTTACAGAGAAACAGTGACCAGTGATTTTTCTCCAAGTCGAACGTCAAGTCACTGGTGAAGATTCCCCGCCACAAGCTGGATAAGGAACTCGGAAGACAGATAAAACTGAAGAGATAAGTGCATTCAGTACCGACGCCACAATAACGCCATGGTCTTACACACACACACACACACACACAGGCTTCTGGGGTCTAGGTGAAATACACTAATGAATATGTTACTATATTACTGTATCAACAAGTCTGAAGACTGCTGATTAACAATATTTAAATAATTATACAAAATTGTATACGTATGTACAGTTCTTACTAGTTCTGTCTGTATACCAGTATGCATCCCATACCACCACTGTTGTAATCTGATCTGACTTAATTACGTTCACAACTGAAAAACAGAAACCTCCAATTTCACCAGCACATCAATTATTCAAAGGATATGTGCCTGGATATAAAATGTACTACAACGCGGACAAAACCACTAACTATACACAATTAGATGTGAAATGAATAAAGTGAAATAAACAAGATAACTCAACGAGCTTGGTCGACACGATGCTGTAGACTGGGTGAAGACTTGTTGATGTTGAATAGAAAATATATACACTTGAGTCCAGACGATTCCTCTGGGAATTCCGGGCGATTCAGATCTTTTCACCTTCTCCTGGAATGAGTGAATGGAAGCACTTCTTCTGGAAGTGACTTGAATAATGCTGGACCGCAGACACCTTCACAAATAATACGCTGAGGATGGTGTACCCCATCAGACTCAGGGAGAGCTCCACCTTGACACGGCGCTCGACGGGATGGCTGCACGTGATCTCAAGGGAGACAAACACACGTCGCTGGCTTCAAGCTCCACAACGACGGGGCAGACAATAGTAGACAAACATGGTGTCGTGTACGCTGATCAGGCGGACATATTACAATGCGGTCAGCTCACCGGGTCTCCGGCGTCGTTCCTGTACAATATTAACCCGTAATTACTACCACTATCTCGGATAGTATTTCTTCTCCATAAACTAACTTTGATCCTGAACAAAGTTCCATCTCAACAACAATAACATCTGACATCGATCTCGAAAGTTCCAGTTATGAATTGATATCAGAAATTATCAACAAATTCACCTTCCAGTTACCAAGTACCTATACAATATCAAACAGTTCAAACTTATATCCTCATCATCAACCTCAAACCATATTCTCACAACTGATTCCTCACAAGAATGAAGTTCAAAACATCCTACCAAAAATTCTCTCATTTAAATAACCATTTGAGAAGTCCAACATTCATAACTAAATCAGATATACATCATAATAGCATCAAGTTATCCATTGGGTTACCAAACAATCCACTTGGTCTTGAAATAGACAAACAATATTAAAAAATCAAACATACCTGTAGCGCTATGGCATACGGAACACAAAGAAGCCGGGTGGGGAAAAAAGAGACCTGTTCCCTCCACCGGTCAATAGTAGGACTGCGCACAATCTTTGTCGCAATTGCTCACTTCGTAAGCTGACAACAACTCAGTTCTACATGCGTTACAACAGTCTCTAGTACAGAGTAAAACTCAAGCAATCGCTATAGCCGTGCATAGGCATTTTCCCGCACGTGAAAACGTTAGGTAGACTGGGATAAACTCCAGTACAGTACTACCTGTCTAAAACACTAGTTAACACTACACATGAAAATACACTTTTGAAAACGGCAAACACACAACTAATGAAAATCCCATAAATGCGGTTTGTCACACTGACGTGTCAGAAAAGTACGGAAACGAGCGACGTCCTGTTCGCCTCTTACTGTGTATTGCAGATGATGATCTGTAGTACAGTACACAGCCGACCAGGACGTGGCCAAAGCAAGCTGTTAGAGGCCTTTCACGCGTGACAATTTGAACGCCTGTACACTCCCAGCCAAATAAATCCGCTTGCAAAGGGCACTGCGCAGGGACGCCGTCGCCACCCCTGCAAATAGAACACGGTCGTATTTTTTCCTCGCCACGGCAGCTGGTCGCCGTTGACCGCTCTTTGTGTAGTGTCCAGCGCCAGACCGGCAGCACAGTCCGCCAAGTGCACGCTGATAGCGTGTGAACAGAAAATTAACTCAGCGAGCGTGTGAGCTCGCTGCAGGCACTCAGCGTGTGAAAGGACTCTAACACAGAACTTGTATGTAAAACATCGCTGGTCGTCCGCGTACCTAAAAACTTTTTATTAAAAAAAAGAAAGTAAAATGTCATGGCAACCGTCCTCACTCTGTACCGAGCACTGGTCGCCGTGCGTTGTGTGCTGACGCTGTTGGTTGTTCTCTGCGCTGAGCACGGATTGTTGGTACAGTATCTCCGGTCCTCCCCGATACATGTCATAATTACAGGACACCGCCAGTCAGTACCCTAGACTCGGCGTTCTCTCAGGGCCGTATTTGTACGTCTCTAAGTGCTGTAGTGTTTGTTGCCGTCATTGGAGAGGTTCAGATGTTGACGACAACGAACACTACGGCACAGGATGCAAACAAATACACACAAGCACACCCCCGCGCCAGAGAGAGAGAGAGAGAGAGAGAGAGCAACAGTGATGCCATAATGTCTAACGATTAAACAGTTTCCTGAAGCTGGTAAACTAATCAAGCAAACTGACCATGCAAGTACTAAGCAACACAAATGAATTATGTGCACTTAATTAAGCCTGCATTTACATAGATATCTTTATTCCTAAGGTGAAAATCCGTCCTTTTATAGTGGCTCTCCTGAGGCCAGTTTCCGCCATGACAGCAATGCCCCATCACGACTTTACAGAACGCAACACTCAGACAAGATGCACGTGTTCCCATTAAAAATACAAGGGAACGACTCTCATGGTGGCAATTCACAGTCTCAGAAAGTCGTAAACACCACAGGCTTTCACCTGAGGACATAATACACGTGCAGCTCAGCTATACAGTCTTCCCGCCGTGGCGCATGCCACGTCATATGAACATCAGTTAAACACGGGACGGAGATGAGCTAAGAACGGCAACGCCAGGCCATTGTTAACCGTCGCCATAGTGCTTTTCGTCACTATCTGAACCTCTCCAATATCTGAACCTCTCCAATGTCTAACCCGGCCAGTCCGGCTGCATTAACTCAGTGACACTGATATGGATCGCGCGGTCGATTTATCACAGTCCGTCTATTCTGATGTTCAAAAGGATCCGTACTGCACCACATGATAATCAGCGGTTAACCTTTGGCATGCTAGTCTCCTTTGAGAAGAAAACGTGCACGGTCCGTGCAGAAAAGATCGCTGTAGTGCAGACTGTCAGAGTCAAAGTCAGCAGTGTTTATATTCCTGTAGTCCCGTCTGGGGTGTGGAGGAAGTACAGACAATCAGAGCGAACATGAATACTCTGAATATAAGAAAACTGTACAAAGGACAAGATAAAAACACATAAAGAAAAAGATTGTAAGTTAACTTTTATTTTACTAATTCAGGCGATACACTGTGATACAGTAATGCTGGCGATACAGTATGACACGGCTCGAGATGCGCCGTGAAGCTTTCGGTCAGCATACGCAGTGTAAAACAACGGTGCCGCAAAACCACTGATCGTGTGCGGCTAATAACTGATTAAAACTGATTCTGATTGATGTACATGCATGTGAGGAGCTACAGATGAAATAAGGAAACAAGCAGGACAAGTGAATTCCATGACATAATATTTCTATGCTTCAACACGTCAGACAGACGCGTGCAGAAACAAGAACACTTGCTCAAGTTACCACACAAGGGAGATAACAAATAGATCCAACAGATACAAAATTTACGGATTCATCTCCCACATTAAGCATCCTGTAACTATCAGCCTGACTATGAATCCTGTGTCAGAAGGGTAAACAATGTTTATTTACTTGTCTATGTACAAAAACAATCACACATGTTTTGGTAAGCACTTCACCGTTACCCTTATTGACAAAGTCATGAAATATAATGATAATAATAATGACGACGATTAGTATAGTATGGTGCCATTCCTTAGCCTGAAAGCTCTAAGCGCCTTACAAACGGGAGAAAAGGTGGTCGGGGGAAGCGCGGGGTGAGGGGTGGGGTGGGGGGGCGGGAGGGGGAGGGGGAGGAAGCTGCGTAAGCAACAGAAACCATCTTGGAGCTAGGCAGGGGTAGTAGAGCCGCCCTAGCAACAATGACTATTTTCTATTTACTAATTGAGAAGGGGAGGGGGGGGGGTCAATAATACAAACAGATAAATACACAGTTTCAAACACTATCAAACACAAATCACCCTCAACACACAGACACAGCTGTACTGTCACACACATGAATAAAATGAAATAAATGTACAGCCAGGACTGGCGCTGTGTTCTGGTAGTCTACTGTGACTGATGAAACAAGGTGTTGAAGTCTCGTGGATCTAGTCTGGAAACTGACTGAGCTACGGACGTTTGAGTTAAAGTGTGGGTGCAATTACACCCACGGGCGTACTGTGCAGCATAACGTAGAGTGTGAATCTTCAACCAGAAAGTTACTAATTAGTATACTAACAGAGGTGGGTATGAAAGAGTTCCGGAAACTAATCTTATCATCGCGTTATGTTACAGTAAGGAGAGTATGTGTATATATATATATATATGAGCATGTACATAAAGTGACATAGACGCTCTAAGGTAATTGATCAGTAAATAGTTAACAAGAATGAGACGGTATCATTGAGGGTCGATGCGCGATCTTGCATTTTTGCGAGGTGTGTGAGTTCGACTCATACCTCAGGCTGGAGTAAAACGTTTATACTTACTCCAACACATTGCTCGTTTTCTCTGGCTGTGTGAACTGGAACTGGTTGTTTAATTTGTCCATCACAGTCAAGGATACATCAAATGTAACCGACCTGGCAGTCTGACTGGACTGAATAGTGTTCAGCTGGCCTGTTCAGTCAGGGCATACCTCCTATCACATTTGGTGCAGATGGACGTTAAAATCCAACTAAGTAAGGTAATGTCATATGCAGATTCAAAAAGTTTGAAGATTCATAATTTTCAAACTGATTATTATTCTTTTGGACATTTCAAATAGACAATGGGATCTAGACTCACTGAATGAGAAAGTTTTAATGTTATTCCATTTCGGTGTGTCTTCTTATTTTCCTCTCTTTCTCTATTTCAAACAGTTTAGTTTACATTGTACTTGTTGTTCTTCGTTTGTTGTTCAAAGGGATCATCGAATACTTTTGCTGCGGTAAAAGATTTGGAAATTGAAACGTTAGTTGTTTTTGTTTATTAAACTGCTCAAATGAAAGTTTTGAAACGCCCCCCCCCCCCCCCCCCCAAACAATTCCAATAATGAAAATAAAGACCTTTACTTTTTGAGGTTATAGCCCGCCACAACAGAGTAACCAGAGAATTCATGCCACGACACAACAAGCCGCGAGCCCGTGACACACACAGCGAATGGCATGACACGAGGTCCGTCCCCGTGTTGAGAACCCTCCACCAGTCGCCGCCACCGTCCGTCAGCCAACATCACCAGCACACACTCACTGTCTCTACAGCCGATGTAGACGTTACCGGACGGGTCAGCGCACACTTGGCGTGGACACTTCATGTGTGGGTGAGTGAGTGTGGCAACAACACGGCCTGTAGCCAGCTCTACACGGAACACGGTGTTACTGTCATAGTCCGACACAAGCAGGTCGCCACCCACAGTATTCAAGTATCGCGGGCATTTCAGATCCATCAGCGTGTTGCTGCCTATCACCGTGTGTATGAATTTACCTTCATATGTGATCACATCCACACTGGCCGGAACGTCAATACAACAGACGATGAGTGTGCCGTGCGTGGTCCCTGCACTCACCCCACAGTACTGTCTGGCGGTCTGTACCCGCGACACGACGGTCGGGTGGCCGCTGACGTCAAGCAGGTAAAGACGCTTGTTCCGTGCTGTGACGGCCACACGACCGTCTTGAAGCAGGGCCAGTCTGTATGGTTTATCATCAAGTGTAACACTGAGAACGGTGTGCGGGTTTGTCACGTCAGCAACCTTCACCATCTTGTTGTTCAAGTCAGTCATAACAATCCGCTGTCCGTCCTGTGTAGCCACGATAGACGCGATGGTGGGACCTATACTGTCAGTGTCACCAGCAGAGTGAGGTGTGAACAGAAACACACGGTGTGGGGTGGCCGTCATCGGGTCAAAACTCGCTCCACCTGTAACACACACAGTGTTTGTTATACTGAGAGTAAGTATTACCTTGTCACGTGCTGGCCATTTAAAAGTTGTTTCTCTATAGAGAAACAACTTTTAGGCTATTTATGGGATGGGGCAGATTTTGCTGCTGTTTCGGTGATACCAAACAAGACTGTGACGTTTCTCCAGACAATACATTCTTTCGTGCACACAGTGAAATCTGCGTCATAGATACCTTACGTGCACACTATGCTGCTACGTTCTTTTTCGCGGGAGTTGTGAGACGTATGTGTGTGTGTGTGTGTGTGTGTGTGTGTGCACGTACAATATGCCCTTTTGGGGGCCCGACACCTTTTACCTCTTGTAAGAATGGGGGCCCAAATTTTCAATGGAGGTCCGGCCTTTGGACCCCCATTTTTTTTCTCTTGTTCTGAGTTCCAAATGCTATAATTTTCATTTTTTGACAATTTCCGGGTCGGGCCCCACTTCGGAAAAAAACCTGTTTAGTGTGTACCAGAGTGTGTAAAAATTCTCGCACTCCAGTGTAATGTGAAAACTGTTTGCGAGTGTGTGAATGTGACAGGGGCAAGTAACTCTAACCCATAATGCCTCGTTTCGGACTTTGCGGCCTGCCATTTTAAGCGCCTTCGTGTTTGGTTTGCTGGGGAGTGATCATCTTTTGATGTTATGAGGTAGGTACACACATATTTGTCACTTCAAAATGTATTTTTGAATATCTTTTGCATGGATTTCCCGGACTGATCTAATCAGCATACCCCAATGCCCATCCCCCCTTAAAAAAAAAAAAAAAAGTGACGGAACATTGCTTGACTGAAAGAAATTGTGATCTCGGACGACGCTTTTTGTTTTCTTTTCTTTTCGTTTAGACACAGCATTCTCATCCTGTATCGCGATACAGATCAATTTAATATCCTCTTTCGACTTCCAATCACAGATTCAGAGACTGCCTAGATCTATAGATCTGCTCTCAGTCAGTCCTTGCAGCGCCGACCGATCTTATTACATCGCTACACTAATGACAACAGTAGGATTTCTATCCGTGCATCTGCTAGGTTGCCTAAAAAAACTGAAGTTTTTCCTCCTTCCATTTTGGACAATAAATGATAAATCTAATGAAGTGTATTTTCAGATTCAGTGTACACATTACTGAACAATATGTGCAGTCTACAGTTTATGCACCCATACTTTCTATGTTTATCATTCAGTTAATTTTTTTTTTAATACCAGTTGCCATGAGACGACAAACATAGTACTTATCCATGCACTTTGATGACTTTTTAAACTGATTTTTTTTTTTTTTTTGCTGTTTGATCAGATATGACTTCCGAATTATCCACAACGCAAGATGTCTTCCAGTTTTTAAGGAAATGGTAAGTGTAGCTCAGTTTGTTCCCAGATACTTACTTGCAAGAAATGAAAGATTTCAGCTGTTAATGTAAGAGAACTGTCATACATGCATAGTCTACATGTGCATAGTGCATGTCAGAACTAAATCCGCAGTTAAAATAAGATAAGTAATAATACTCTTTGTGAATAAAACCATAGATTCTTTATAACCATTTTCACTTTGGATCTCACAAATTCTGATTGCTGTCTGATGTGTGGACCCCCAACAAGGAGTATAACTTGTAAAATAATAACTGAACATTAAGTTAAACAATTGAGATTCCACTTTGATGATGGAATTCAGTTTTTTTGTTTCTGCAATGCACTGTTCAACTTCAGTTATGTTGAACGGGTTTTTTGTTTAATCGCTCAGTCTGAAAGTAAACTTGCTCGAGCTAGATTGTGTGCTCATGTTGCTTTGTTCTTTTCAGTGATCATCATCCTTATCACCTCTGTGTTCACCTCATGGCAGAATAATGAACAGGACTGGCAGAAAACAAAAGCAACAAAGGTCTAACAATAGAAGAGAACTCAAGGCTGCCAAGGGAAGAAATCGGTATATTTGAACTCCCTCTCTCTCTGTCTGTCTCTCTCTCTCTCTCTCCAGTTTGCCCACTGTTCTTGGATCAGTTTAGAAATTCAGCTAGTCCACCCAAACTCTCTCTCTCTCTTCTTCTTCTCACTGTCGCACCCCCCCCCCCCCCCCCCGACCCCCAACTCACCCACTCCTTCCCAGCTCAACTCTCTCTCTCTCTCTAAACAGCTGGCCCTTTGTTCTTGATCTAGAAATTCAACCAGCCATATTTCTGATGGCCATGAGTTTGTCATTAAAAAAGATAGTTGGGTGTTTTAGATTAAGTGTTTTGTGTCTTGCAGAGTGCTTTCCAGTTCCAGTGAGCTATCTGTAGACCACACGCCAGAGAAAAGAAAAAGCGAATCACCCATGTAAATAATAACACTAGTGACATGGGAAAAAGCGAACAATGAAAATCTAGAAATGCACTGCAGTAAATCATCAGAAAGTTTTAGGACAAAGATATCTAATTGACCAGAACCATCAAGAAGGTCCAGCTAGATTGTTGTACACATGTGGCTTTGTTCTTTTCAGTGATCATCAACGCCCGTTCTCCTTAACACCTCTGTGTTCAACTTGTGATAGAAAAATGAACAGGACTGGCAGAAGACAAAACAACACAGGTCTAACAATAGAAGAGAACTCAAGGCTGCCAAAGGAAGAAATCGGTATATTTGTACTCTCTCTCTCTCTCTCTCTCTCTCTCTCTCTCCAGTTGCCCTTTGTGTTTGGATCAGTTTAGAAATTCAACTAATCCACCCGACTTCGCTCTCTGTCTCCCCCCCCCCCCCCCCCCCTCTCTCTCTCTGTCGCCTTCTCCATCCCCCTTCCTCTCCTCCTCAGCCACCCCCCCCCTCCCCCTCCTCTCTCAACAGCTTGCCCTTTGTTCTTGATCTAGAAATTCAACCAGCCATACTTTTCAATGGCCGTGAGTTTGTCATCAGAATGATAGTTGGGTGTTTTAGATGAGTGCGTTGTTTCTTGCAGAGTGCTTTCCAGTTCCAGTGAGGAATCTGTAGACCGCCCGACAGAGAGGGGAGAAGCGAACCACCCATGTAGGTTGCCTTCCTCTAGATTTGTTGTTCTGCATTATCCAGTTATGCTTTGTTGTTAATGAATGTAAGCTTGCCCATAGCCAAGGACAGTTCAACGATTGATATTCGACAAGGGGATGTAGATTTGTGGCAACATTGTTGTTAAGAAAAAAAAATGGTTCAATTTTTAGTTTCACTGGTTGTGGTGTGTGTGCACAGGGTTCGCGGTGAAAGTACTCCTGGACGACGGGGCAGATGGAACAAGCGCCATTGTTGTTTTTTTGGGGGGTTCTGCAGCAAGTTCTTTATCAAGATGTCAAGACATCTAATGAGGTGGCACAAGGACCCGGCTGAAGTTGCACATGCATTGAATCTACCAACATTTATCAAAAGACTGAAAAGAAGCCTGGAGTATTCTAGTGAATAAAGGAGATTTCGAACACAATTTGAACTGTTTCAAAGACTAGGACAATCTAGAAAAGGACCTCATTCCAAAATACAGGAGTAAATCTGCAACAGATCTGTTGCCATGTACGAAATGCAAAGCTCTGTACCCAAAGAAAACCTTCTCTGCTCACTCAAAGATTTGTTTCGGCATCAGAAGGTGAAAAGAAAAGAAGAGGACATAGTGACAGTAGGTGTATCCTGCCCATGCCTTCAGGCTAAAAAAAAAAAAAAAAAAAAGAAGCATTTTAGGTACAAGTTTTCTCTAGAATGCGTGATGATGATATTTCCAAGTGTGTAAAGGGTGACCAGCTCATTGTAGAGTACGGAACGTGCAAGTTTGGCAGGCGAGACGTAGAGGAGCATACACATGGCAATGTGTCAAGTAGGATGAGAGAGTTAGGCAGACTTCTTCTGATGATGAGAGAATCACACTGACTAAGAAATCTCACTGATGTGCTGTCACCTGAAAAAAGTGAAAAGCTAGTTAGTTGAAGCTGCGAAATACATAGGAAAATTTGATGAGGCAGCGTACACATTCAAGAAGCCAAATTTAGCAAAGAACCTTGGAGCGCCATTGAAACTGTGTGCAGAAATCAAGAACGTCACGTATGGCTTGACAGACCTTGAGGCACGTCGAGATGCAGAACTCTTCCTTGGAATGATTTTGTCTCATCTTTAGCCAAGCAATCATTGCAAAAGGTACAGCTCGACAGGGATAATGTACTGCCAACTTGCCAAGATGTAGCTGATTTCTACAAATACATACAACTAGAAGGAGAATCAGCAAGGGCGTGTGATGACTATCAAACCTTGGCAAAAACGACCATGTGCGAGATTGTTTTGTTCAACCGAAAGAGGGCTGGAGAAGTTCAGCGCTTGAAGAAATCTGATTATGAAAAAAGAAAGACCGAAAAAGAACCCAACCAAGATGTTGCAAAATCACTGTCAAAATTCGAGCTGCGCTTGATCACTTCTTTCACAAAGGTTGAAGTCAGAGGAAAATTAAATCGAAAAAGTGCGATTCTTCTCACTAAAAGCGCCGCAAAGAAGATTGTTCACCTGTTAACAACTTCAGTGCAAGCAGAGCGGAAATGCAGCAGCAAGTCGCTAAGTATCTGCAACACCTGAAGGGGACAGCCATTCAGAACATGTGATGTGATTCGTACCTACTCTCCGGAATCCGGTGTTGAGAACCCAGCAGTGTTCCGATCCACCAACCTCAGAAAGCACGTTGCAACAATGACACAGTGTATTGAAACATCAGAGAATGACCAAGATCTTCTGGCAGACTTTTTAGGACACGATGTTTGTGTTCATAGAAGGTATTACAAACTGCCCATGGACATACTTTACAAGGGAAAGGTTGCAAAGATCCTGCTTGTAGCCAATGGTCAGCTTCAAGTGCAGGAAGCCATGATGGTGATCAAACTGATGACACCTCAGAAAAAGAGATGAATGATGAAGACGTCGTGAGCTACAGGAATCGCAAACATAGTAAAGTAGTCAATTTTGACACAAAAGTGTGCAGAGCTTTGCATTTCATTGAAGCTGCAAATTAAACAAATTTTGGGCATTGTTTCGCGTGTATGTATATCCCCAAAACATACTGAGTAGTTACAAATTCTTGTCAGTGAACTTGACACTCACTCCTATGCCAAATTAAGAAAATACTTACACAAATGTATTTATTTATATGGCAAGCATGATTCACCCTAGACTCACTTTCAGTACCTCTGGGCTTTGCTTGGCGGTTGTTGTTTGGGTGTTTAGTGTTATAGGATTCAATTAATTCCGGATATATATTTTTTGGTTTATTTCACCCTATATGATACATTTTCAGTGCGCGTCTGCATGGCTTCGCGTTTGCTGAAGCTGCAACTGAATGGACTTTAGAATGATCTGAATGGACTTTAGAATGATCTGAATGGGCTTTAGAATGATCTGAATGTACTTAAGAATGATCATGCTTCAGAATTTGTGAACACACTGATTTGTAACAAATTCTTGTCAATGATGCATGATACGCCCTCATTTGTCAGGTTAGGTCAGAGAATACTGAAGTTCCCTTTATTCACCTGACTGCCTCTGTGCATGGCTTTGTGTTTCAGTTGTTGGGGTCTTTTGGGTTTTAGTCAGAGCATACTGACAAAAAAAATCATTGATTTATTTCACACTAGATGCTGTATTTTTAAAGTGTGTGTTTTTAGGGTTTGCATTTCAAATTTTTAAGGTTTATTTATTTATTTATTTATTTATTTTTTTTTTTTTTTTGGGGGGGGGGGGGCCGAAGTTAGTTAATTTGTTTGTGTTATGCCAGAAAGAATGCTCATTGGTTTGAATGCAAAACAGTTAGCAAGAGTAATAAAACTTTTAATATGATACTGCTGTGTACGGGTTTTTTTTATTTTTGTTGTTGGGTTTTTTTGTTTTTTTTTGGGGGGGGGGGGGGGGGATTCTCTCTCTCTCTCTCTCCTGCCACAAATTAATCGCTTTTCCTACTTGTTCTCTTTTACTCACTAATACTAGTAATGATAATCATACTTTACACCGGCTTTATTTGTTCATCGGGGCATTGGCATGGAAACCTGGTGTTAAAAGATAAAAGACCTTCACATTCATACACAGACGACAGTGATGTGATCTAGCTAACTCAGAATTTGTTTTTTAACGGAAGGCCCGAGTGATTTTTTAATTCAAAGTTGGTCTCTGGCTGGATTGCCTGTGACAGTTCCGTTTAGAGGACCGGGCCTCATTATCATGTCGAAATACCCACACTGTGTAAAACCCGGACCCCATTTTGACCTCGGACCCCCATTTTTTCAGAGGTAATTTTTGGCAACAATGCAAACTAAGTAAGTCAAGTCAAACCAATTTAAAGGTAACTTTGAAGCTGTTCTTTCATAAGAAAATGCTGTTTCGAAAATTGTATGTGTCCTAAGCATGGGCCCCCAACACTGGCAAAATAACTCGGACCCCCAACCTATATAATTACAGGACTGTGTGTGTGTGTGTGTGTGTGTGTGTGTGTGTGTGTGTGTGTGTGTGTGTGTGTGTACGAATGTAATGATGGCTATCTCCTAAACCACCACGTCGGAGGGCTTTTAAAGTTGTTTCTCTATAGAGAAACAACTTTATGAGACGGGGAAGATTTTGCTACGCGCCGCAGCAAGTTTCAGTGATACAAAACAAGACTGTGACGTTTCTCCACACAATACATACTTTCACGCACACAGTGGCGTAACGAAATATGCGTCATAGACACTCGACGTGCACACTATGCTGCTGCGTTCTTTTTGGCGGGAGTTGACGTGTGTGTGTGTGTGTGTGTGTGTGTGTGTGTGTGTGTGTGTGTGTGTGTGTGTGTGTGTGTGCGGATGTAATGATGGCTCATAACCACCTCGTTGGAGGCCTTTTTACTTTGATATAAAATGGGAATTTACCTTCTCCAGACCTACCTTTCACGAATTTTATCCTGCGGCATTTTCAAAGGGGTTATCGCCGATTTAAAAAAAAAAATCGGTCATGTTACGATTTTTTTTCGAAAAAAATGTTCAAATGGCTTCATTTTCTGAAATTGCGAAGATCATCCAATTATACTGCCTGTTTTCGTAGCACAGCTATGTAGCTCTGACAGGTTTTGTGTAAGAAAAATCGGGTGAACTTCTGCACTGTTATAGCTTTAGTATTAAGAATAACAGAGCTTTCAGATAAACACATTTTTTCATGTTTCTGCGAGAAGCGCCGGTCAAAAAAGTTCCAATATTGCAATTTCGTAAGTACAATTCAAGACACTTAAGTACACGTTTCATCAGCTCTCTAGATCTTCCAGATTTTATGTCAAAATTAATTCAGTCACGGGCCACAAAAGCAAAAAGGACATCACAAGATATGAAGAAGTAGCATCTGTCAGACGAGCAGCGTGAGGCTGACGTCAAATGTTTGGTTCACAGACAAAATCTGCAATTATCGTCACTGCTTCCGACATTTCATCAGCCCTCTAGATCTTCCAGATTTCATGTGAAAAATAATTCAGTCGGAGAAGTCACAAAGCCAACTAAACAGGGAAATCACAAGACATGAACATCCTCAGACGATCTCAGTGCTAGAGGCTGATGTCAAATGTTTAGTTCACGGAACTGACCTCTGTCTCTCTCTCTCTCTGGGGAGCCAGGGTGGCCGAATGGTAGAGCGTTGGACTTTCAATGCTTGGGCCGAGAGTTCGAATCCCGGCCGCTGGGGCCAAATATTTGTGCTGGCCTTTTTCTTCGACAACAAAACAGACAAAATAAAATGAAGTTTGGAGAAACAACTTTGTAGGACGGGGCCGTTCCTCCTTGTTTACTTTGAGATGACATGTGCAGTCATATGCTCCAGAGGTAGGTTTCACGATTTTTCACTTGCTGATTTTTTTAGAAGAGTTACTGCCCATTTAAAAAAAAAAAATCGGTCATGTTACTTATTTTATACGAAAAAAATGTTCAAATTCCTTAATTTTCTAGACTTTTGAAGTTCATCCAATTACACTGACTGTATACGTATTACAGCTGTGTAGCTCTGAAAGATTTCGTGTAAAAATAATATTTCCGAGATAGGGGTGATTTGCATATAAGGCCACAGTGTCTATTGAAAAGAGCCCTTTAAATTACTCATTATCTCGGCAATTTTGTCACATGTGAAAACTGCACATATATATGACACGAGCTGCTGCACTATTATAGCTTTAGCATTAAGAATAACAGAGCTTTTAAATAAACATATTACTCATCATTCCGGTGTTTTTGTCACTTGTGACGACTGCACATATGTGTGTGTGTGTGTGTGTGTGTGTGTGTGTGTGTGTGTGTGTGTGTGTGTGTGTGTGTGTGTGTGTGTGTGTTACCCACGAACTGTGGTACCTGCTGTTACTCTCTGCTGGTATGCATTTCCACCAGCGTCTGCTTCTTTTTGTGTCTGAAATAAAAAAAATAAAGCCAAATGACGGCATGTACTCATCATATATAATAATGTCATTCCTTTAGCTGCTAGTGCTGTATGAAACTAACACGCACACTGCAGTTATAGCACACTGAGAACTGCCTACGTACAGAAATTGAAGCAATCTCTCTCTCTCTCTCTCTCTCTCTCTCACACACACACACACACACACACACACACACACACACACACACACACACACACACACACACACACACACACACACACCTGAGAGCCTGTACTCACGTGTGTACGTAGTGGCTGGCCGAGTCTCACGTCCGCATCTCCCGTTTGAATACTGCATGATGTCACTTCCGTCCACGTTACTTCCTCTTTCTCCTGTTTTGGCAACAGCGCATCCTCCAAAATTTTCTGAAGCTTTTCTTGTAACTCTCTGACCCCTTCCCACTCCTCAACTGGCACGTCCATCAGGAACCTCAGGCCAGAGTCGATAGCCAGCAGACGGACGTCAAACTCCTCACACAGTTGTTGCACCAGCTTGGACAGCACATCCTTTTCCCCAATCCTCTCCAGGACGTGTTTCAGTAAGCTCGTCTTCGTCTGCTGTATAAAATGACTTCACCTTTTCCCGTTCTGTCGCCTTCTCCTGCTCCGCCCTTCTCTTCTCTGCCTCCAGTTTTTGCTGACCTCTGACCTTCTCCATCTTCAGTTGGCGCTGACTGCTGACTTTCATCTGCTTGAACTGTCGGAACAGGCTTTGTTTTTCTTTCTTCAGCTTCTGGACCCTCGCCAAATTCTCGGGCCAGTCTAACTTGATGATCACCACGTCTTTCACTTGGTCACAGATTTTTGAGGGAAACAAATATTAACATTTTAAGAAAAGTATTTTTTGCTCACGTGTAATGTGTATGTTTGAGTATGTGTGTCAGTTGTAAACTTTAACATTGACACTTTCTCAGAAACTAATTCTTGAGGGTGGGGGTGGGTGTTTGGGGGTTTAACGTCCTTTTCCACCACATAGGGTGATATCAAAGACGGGGCAACGATGAAAAAGCCAGCACAAATATTTGGCCCCAGCCGGGATCGAACTCACGACCCGAGCATTAGAAGTCCAACGCTCTACCATTCGACCACCCCGGCTCCCCGGAACTAATTCTTGACAGTTAAGAATAGTAATCCTTCACAATAGACTTACGCACGTGGAATGATACCAAAAGATGGGCTTTTAAAACTGGCAATATTACATAATTACTGTAATCGACTTCACGACGGAGGCTTTTCCACGAAGTCGGCGTGGACCAAAGAAATTCGTCCTAGTAGATGGGGTCCGGAGAATTTAGAGAGGAAGTTTAATTGTTCTGGAGTGAATGTATACGTGCAGGAGACCGGAGAGATTAACAGGTCCACAGTTAAAAAGGGAGGTAAATGTGTGAGACAGGATCTGCTGTTTGATTAGTGCTGTCACTGAAATCCAGTAATGTGTGCTTAAAAGAAGAAATGTCGGGACGATGTATCAGTACGAGTAAGTTGGGCTTTATTAAATAATGCAAATACCCCGAGCTGTGTAATTTTTAATCATATGATGACATTGACTTCAGATATTGACACACATACCTGTTCGATGTATGACGTCATCACTGATTTGATCGACACAGACCGAGCCAGAGTCCAAGTTGATGGTGGTAGATTTGGGAGTGACCATCACACACTCTGTGGTTCCTTTTACAGCTGATGTCGAGCCATGATCTGTCACACATAAATTGTCATTTTGAGACAATTTGGACACAAAAGAAGATCTTGCAAACGCGATGTGCACAGCAAAATCCTTTTGTTGTTAAAAAAAACCCAATATCTGAAGTATAAAACTAAAACAGGGCTCACAGTAGACAACAAAACAACAGCGCGTTGTGAATAATTCATAATGATGAATATTGAAATATGATTATGGTCTTCAAAAATACAAGTTTAGGCTTTGCCATTCGAGCTTTGCCACGCGCCGTGTCCCAAAGCTAATTACGGAAATAAGATGAAAAAAGCTTTATAAAAATTAAACTTTACCGTCATCAGATTTCCACACTTGAACCTCCACTGGCTCCGTCCACAGGGCCATCAGTCTGTCTGTCTCACGCCTCAGATCCAGCAGCATTTCCCTTGTGGGCAGGATGATGTCTTCTCGCACGTGTCGCAGACGTTCTCTCATGGACGTCGTGTTGATGGTTGTAGGCATACGCGTGGTGTACATATGCAAGAAATGCTTTTGATCCCGCACTCTGTCTCTTCCGTTCTGTAGTTTTGCAATCAACTCATCAAGATCACTTTCTACTCGACCATGGTCAGAGTGTTTCTCCTCAAGAAGTTTCACTTCCTGTCTTTGAAACTCTAACAATAAAGTGCTGGTCTGTGAAACATCCTCATGTCCGGGAGGTCTGGATGTGGTCGATGACGCTGATATCAGGACCTGTCGAGGATCCACTACAGTGTGACAGTCAGCTGCATGTTCTGTCCGATGATTTTCCGAGCAGTGTATGCAGTAAAAGGTTCCACAGTCCAGACAGACGTTTGTCCAGGCGGGTCTACAGCATGTCTGACAAGACGAATCACTTCGTTTGAAAATGTGATCAGCTACAATTTCCTGAAGAACGAGATCTTTGCAGAATTGATCGAGCTGTTCACTGATTGTCTGCCCCTGCCGACTAGGGATGCTGTGACCACAGGAAGAACATGTTGGGTCAGGTCCTTGCTGTTCCAGTAGCTGGCGAAGACATGGTCTACACAGGACGTGTCCACAGGGCAGGATGGTGGGGCCCACACACAGACAACGACAGCGGGGACAGTCGGTGACAGACAGTTGTCGAGATGGAGAAGCTGATGCCATCCTTCCGCAAGGTCAGTTTGGACTCTCTGGACATCAGCACACATTTGCATGAACGTGAAAAGTTCACCCACTCACCATCTCAACCAACGAACCAAACAAACCAATTAACAAACAAAGAAAAAAATCATGAAACGTTACTTCCGTTGTCCAGTCTGTCTCAATTTACCCAATTGTAAACTTTGTGTTTCAGTCTGCTCCATTAATTAAAGAGGTTCTGTGCTTTCGAATTGTTCAAATAAGATAGTGACATTTCATTGTTGGTTTGGCGAAGCCATTGTGGCCAAAAATATTGCTGAGAACCAAGAAAGTAATTAAAACAATATAAAAGCAACTACAGAAAACAGGCCGCTACCATCACTAAACAACAACAGAAAACAGGCCATCATCACCACTAAATAACAACAGAAAACAGGCCACCATCACCACTAAAAAAGAAGAGTAAACAGGCCACCATCAACACTAATTAAGAAGAGAAAACAGGCCATCATCACCACTAAATAACAACAGAAACAGACAGGACTTTATTCTCTTGTTTTATACACAAAACACCACTAAACAACAACAGAAAACAGACCACTACCACCACTAACAACGAAAGAAAACAGACCACCCTCATCACTAAACAACAACAGTAAACAGACCATAATCACCACTACACAACAACAGAAAACAGACCACCATCATCACTAAAGAACAACAGAAACAAACCACCATCATCACTACAAAACGGACGAAAACAGACCACCATCATCACTAAACAACAGAAGACAAGCCACCATTAGCATTAGAACAACAGCAGTAACAAAAGACTAATCAACATACCTGAAACCAATGATGGTAAAATCTCTCAGAAAACAGTGACAATCCCTGCTGAATGTAGTCGCACAAGACGACGGAGCGCTATGTGGAAAATCTTCTGGTTCACTCGTTAATGAACACAATATTTCTTGCGTACGACAGGCGACACTCCACGTACACTGTCACTATGACACTCAAGTGCAGCGTCAATACATTTTCCACAGTCAGCTGCCCCCTTTAATGAAAAGTGCACCACACGAGGTTTCTGAGTAATTTTTGACCGAGAAACTGCTAGTAAGAGTCGAAGTAAAACTCATTTCTTCCGTCGAAATCATGTAATGATTGTGTTGTAATTTATATAATCATGGCACCGAATTCGAAGAAATTATTTCTACCCCGTCCGTACCTGGATTTGTTTGATTTGAAAGCTAACATCAGCATTCCAAACTGTACGCAAATCTGTGTTTCTTGACGACAGGGGCAGTCCGTAAGGAAACGGAGGTCGAAACAGTAACTTTACTTCATTTTAACAAAGTGTACCACACACTTAACAATAAAGCAATACATGCAGTGCAGACAACGACAGAAACTGTAAACATTAGGGTTATTTATTTCCGTAGATGATGCTGATGTTTACGTTCCTGTGTACCGAAGCCAAAATCCGTATTCCTGTCGGGTTCTCCGCGCATGCCACTGTTAAGTCTACACTGGATTTCGGGTTTTTGTTGTTGTTGTTCTTGTTGTTGTTTTGTGCACGCAATCGAAAGGGCTTATCGTTGGTTTGAGCTGTCCACACAGTGTCAGAAAAAGCGTTTGTGGTACGTGTGAGTTCCTTGGAGCGTAATTCAGACACGCAAGAGCATGTTTTGCCGTTATCTTGAAATTCTAGCGCCTTATAGTCGCCACCTTGAAAGACCCACAAATCAAGGCTGTGTGAGGTGTGGTGCAATACACTGCTGGTACGACACGTTATAGTCAGGACACACATCAACAGGACTTTATTCTCTTGTTTTATACACAATACCGTACGAAAAAGAACAAATTTTGACACAATCTGAAGTACCACAGGGACTCGGCGTTCACTTGCAATCATAGCATATATAATCAGCTTATCATAAAGCTCCTGATAGTTCGCCTGTTAGGAGATGCAGATGTATACCAGTCAATTCGTCGATATTTCGGCATAAGTCGTAGAACGAAGTCAGCGGCCACGTGACGTTAGTGGACGACTAATTAACAGCACGCACGCACACACACACACACACACACACACACACACACACACACACACACACACACACACACACACACACACACGATGACGAAACCAAACTGGTTCAACACTTCACGTCTGAGACAAAACTATTGCAATGAAGACACCGTAAGTCGCCTCCTCCAAAAAGGCCAGGATCATCAAGTCTGCTGCGACAATGATGGTGTCTGCTTTCTGGGGATGCAGCTGGAAGTTTGCTGGTTGATTTCCTTGGAAAGACAATATATGGGGCATCCTATTCGATCTTGCTGCGGAAGCTACAGAATAAATTCATCGTCAAGCGCTTTGGAAAGTAGACCAAAGGTCAGATGTTGCCATAGAAACAATTCAAAACCTTAGCTTTGGAACTTGTCAACCACCCCCGTAGTGTAGTGGTTAGCACTTCGGATCATGGACCGGGAGACCCGGGTTCGAATCCCAGCCGAGGCAAGCGGGATTTTTCCTACCTAGGTCGGCTCCTACCCAGAGCGGGTGTGCTATGGGCCCAATGGGGAGGCTGTTGCCACACAGCCGAGCTTCACCCACTTCACGGGTGCGACTTTGGGGGTGCTTCCCTTTGTACGACACGTCTTATGATGTGGATGATTACACGGCCGGCACCGCAGGTGCCGTAGTTCCCGGGCCTGGTTAATGCCGGGATATTTATGACAGGAAGCGTGGAATGCGGCCCTGTCCCGCAGTCCCAAACCACATGGACCTCCATAGCATCATCTTACTATCATCCTCATCTCCATCATCATGCATAATAAAAATTGCCCCAGCTTTCGAGTCCTCCGTGGGTTCCACCCATGACCTGGGAGGAACACCACTGGAGCTGGCAAAGAGTTGGGGCAGCAAAAAAAAAAAAAAAAAAAAACACCACCTTATTCGCCAGATTTGGGACTGTCTGACTTTCATCTGTTTCAAAATTTGAAGAAACACTGACGTCGTCAGAAGACGACTGGCAACGTGACGAAGCCGTTATTGGTGCCCACACAAGATAAAGCCTCTCCCCCCTCCCTCCCCCATCCCACAGTTTTCCCTATATGTGCAGCCTTACTTAAGTGCGCATAATTAATGTGTGTTGCTGAGTACTTGGTCAGTACCAGTTTGTTTTGTTTGTTTAAGTAGTTTAATAACTTCAGAAGCTTGTTTTATTGTTAGATAATAATTATGGCGTCGTTGGTTCTCTCTCTCTCTCTCTCTCTCTCTCTCTCTCTCACTCTCTTGAGCGAGGGCGTGTGTGTGTGTTTTAGTCTGGATGGAGGAATAACACTGCTTTATTTTTTTTATTAGAAGAAAGCGGAACTTATGGTGATTTTGTTTTGTTTTGTTTTGACAAACACTGAAATTGTGCGTATGTAGTGCCCTTTGTGTTATTAAGTGTACACAGACCTTTGAAATGGAAAACATGTCAACGAAACAGTTCGGAGTTCTCCCTCTCTCTCTCTCTCTCTCTCTCTTTCTGTGCGCTCTTCCCTTTCTAATGCTCGGGTCGTGAGTTCGTATACCGGCTGGGACCAAATATTTGTGCTGGCTTTTTCATCGTTGCCCCGTTTTTGACGTCACCCGTATGTGGTGAAAATGGACGTTAAACCCCCAAACACCCACCCACCCTGCGCTCTTTCCCATATAATACACACACGATTTCTTTAGTGCAAAGTTCTTATCTGACAGAGCTTATAAAACCACAGGCATGAGACATGCACACTCATAAACTTCAGGGCGGGAGTGCACGTTTGAAGTGCCACAAACTTTGCTACAGTACAGGAGGTGAAGTGTGTTGGAAATTTCCATTCCCTGAAGTGAACGGGACAGAAATTTATTTCTTTTTCTTTTATCTGCAGAAATTACTAATGAGGAGACAGTTCATACCCCAAAAATTTACACGTAACACTTTTTTCAGATTATTATTATTATTATTCTCTTTTTCAGTATATATTTACACACACACACACACACACACACACACACACACACACACACACACACACACACACACACACACACACACAAATACGTACAGGAGCAGGCACGTACAAGATGAAGACATAGTTGGATACATGGACATGCATTTAAACAGACAATGATTGCATGACGACCATTGTGTGTACATATTCGCACGTGTCTACCTCGGGGTAGCCATTTTGTTACTCTTACGGCGTTTCCATATACAAGTATAAACATACATACATACATACATACATACATACATACAATAGAAACCACATACACACGTGTGGGCAAAACAGTTATCGCAGCGTCATTGTAACAGATTTTATAATTAATGGCCAGATTGC
Organism: Batillaria attramentaria; assembly: GCA_018292915.2. NCBI lineage: Eukaryota > Metazoa > Mollusca > Gastropoda > Batillariidae > Batillaria > Batillaria attramentaria. The sequence goes on from JACVVK020000005.1 coordinate 231,051, forward strand.
TAAGTGTTCTAGGAGCTTTAGTTCACGGAGGACCGAAGGGCTGGGTGTACCGGGTAGATCTTTACCCAGTCCCATAAATTGTTCAGATTTTTTTAAAGCCAATATTGCAAGCATTAGCTTTACCGTCATGGGCAGTCTGACCTTCCTTATTTACAACGCTCTTGAGATAAGAAATAAGTGTGTATCGACACGTGTTACGTTAAATTGTAACTATTAGACCTCAGGCTTCTGGTGAAATACACTATACTATACTATACTATACTATACTATACTATACTATACTATACTATACTATACTATTACCGTATCAACAAGTCTGGTGACTGCTGATTAACATACAAATTTGACAATGCTGTATACGTATATATGTTACAGTGAATTTGTGTAATCAGGGATTTCATGAAATCCCTAAAATTTTCAGTAAGTTCATGTAATTACTGTTTCACTCGGGGATTTCATGAAATCCCTAAAATTTCCAGGGATTTCATGAAATCCCTGATTTGAAGGGCCAGGGATTTCAGGAAATCACTGACCCATAATTTTCTTGAGCCGAACACAGGAGTGCACCCGTTCAACTCATCGTTTGTGCGGGTTTTTTGGGTTTTTTTTTTTTAGGACAGACATGGTACAGAAAGTAAACACATAGAGGTACATCTCCAACAACTCAAACATTTCAGATAATCAGTGAAAATAATAAATACATGCAAGTGTATCTGACGGAACTCTACATCTAAGATAGCCACAGTATTAAAAAAAACATACAAGTTCTCACAGTAGAAGATACACAATAAATAAAAACTGAAAGTACATTTCGCGCAACCAATATGTAAGATAGGTACAGTAAAAGAAGAAAAAATTTGCAAGTTCATTTCGCGCAACTCATACGTGTACGATAACCATAGTAAAAAAAAAAATTAATAAAACAAGCAAGTACATTTCGCGCAACTCATACATGTAAGATGCCACAGTAAAATCCATCTTTGAAAAACCATGCACTGGCGTAGGACTTGGGGAGGGGTGGTTGGGGGCGAGAGTATCTGTTCGTCCCCTCGTATTCTTGGTGCTAAAAATGTTGTCACAGTCTACAATATGTGTACCTCAAATACTGGAAATGACGTAACAGATCTCCTCAGGTGAAAGGTATTTATTGACTGAAATGGAATAATGAAAATCCCCGCTCCCCTGTTGTTAGAATTTTCGAGCCTCTGCCCTATCCCCCCCCCCCCCTTACCCCTACCCCTTCCGGGCCCTTCGGTGAAGCAAACTTACTTGGTCAGGAGATAAAAGCCGTTCTGCTCTTTCTCTGACCAGCAGCAGCAGCAGTAGATTTCACACTCTCCACGAGTTTGTAGTAGTCTTCTTTAGGAATCAGATACTTGTGGTGTATTTGGTAGCGTGCAGATAGCTCCGCTTTGTGAATCTCTTCGATGCTGGATTGAGACATGCTTGCAGTGGAGTGGTAGGCAGTTGTAAGTACATGTTGCAGACTGCAGTGTTAGTGTACCCTCCTGAACATGCAGTTTCATCAGTCAAAAGAAATTACTGTTTGTGTACAGAGTTGTCACACGGTGAGAATGCTGTGGTGAGCTGCTGTCAAGAGTGAAATTTCAGGGTCTAGGCAGTTCTGCACTTGTTATCTGATCTACGAGTGATTTTTTTTCTGCCCCAACTCTTTGCCAGCTTCAGTGATGTTCCTCCCAGGTCATGGAGTGGAATCCACGGAGGGCGCGAACGCTGGGGCATTTATTATTATTATTATTATTATATAGCATGATGATGGAGATGAGGATGATGGTAAGATGATGCTATGGAGGTCCGTGTGGTTTGGGACTGCGGGACAGGGCCGCATTCCACGCTTCCTGTCATAAATATCCCGGAGTTAACCAGACCCTGGAACTACAGCACCTGCGGTGTCAGTGTGTAATCATCCACATCATAAGATGTGTCATACACCCCTGAAGTTGCACCCGTGAAGTGGGTGAATCTCGGCTGTGTGGCAACAGCCTCCGCATTAGGCCCATAGCACACCTAGTCTAGGCACCGGCTGTCGGATCTTACACAAATTCACTAAACTCAGCCAGTAAGATAGTGTAAAAACCATGACAAAAACTTAGGGATTTCATGAAATCCCTAGAAATTTTAGGGATTTCATGAAATCCCCGAGTGAAACAGTAATTACTTGAACTTACTAAAAATTTCAGGGATTTCATGAAATCCCTGATTACACAAATTCACTGTAACATATACAGTTCTCACTGGCGGGGCGAAAATGGAAGAGGGAGGGGGGAACAGTCACTCGAGAAAATGATATTGGTGGGCAAGCTAAAAACAACTCAAAAGGGAAGGGGGGGGGGGGCGTCGGGGGGGGAGGGGGTCAATTGGATACCGGTTTCGATTGGAGGCGGGGGGGGGGGGGGGTAGCAAGGACAAGATTGTAGACATGTCTGTGCACCTTATCTAGGATTTTATCCTCGATAAATAAAGTCTCTCTCTCTCTCTCTCTCTCTCTCTGAACTATACACAAAGTTCCGACTTGGGCTGCTACCATTAACGGCAAACAAGCCAGTGATTCCGGAGTGATGTGTCCGTTACGCAAAACTGATATTGAAGACGATAAACATTTTTTGTTTACATGTCCCTTTTACACTAAAGTTGACGTAGCCCGAACAAGTTGGTAACACAGAATGTGTAGGCAAAATATCATTGGTCGTGCTTTTATCCCAACTCCCCCCCCCCCCCCCCCCCAACTTTTATTAAAATAAAAAATGAGAATGTCATGTCATGGCAAGCGCCCTCACTCTGTACCGAGGATTGACCGCCGTTCGTTGTGTGCTGACGCCGTTCGTTGTGTGCTGACGCTGTTCGTTGTGTGCTGACGCCGTTCGTTGTGTGCTGACGCCGTTCGTTGTGTGCTGACGCCGTTCGTTGTGTGCTGACGCCGTTCGTTGTGTGCTGACGCTGTTCGTTGTTTTCTGCTTTCAGCACGGATTGTTGGTACAGTATCTGCGGTCTTCACCGATACATGTCATATAGGACCCCGCCAGTCACTACCCTATAGCCACGGCGGTCTGTCAGGTCCGCATTTTTACGTCTCTCGGTGTCGTAGTTTGTCATTGGAGAGGTTCCGATATTAACGACAACGACAACTACGGGGGTGGGGTGGGTGTTTGGGGGTTTAACGTCCTTTTCCACCACATAGGGTGATATCAAAGACGGGGCAACGATGAAAAAGCCAGCACAAATATTTGGCCCCAGCCGGAATACGAACTCACGACCTCAGCATTAGAAGTCCAGCGCTCTACCATTCGGCCACCCCGGCTCCCCCGACAACTACGGACCGGGACGCAAACAAATACACACAAGAACACACCCGCTCCCAAGAGAGAGAGAGAGAGAGAGAGAGAGCACCACTGACGCCATAATGTCTAACAATTAAACAAGTTGCTGAAGCTGGTAAAGTTATCAAACAAACAAACTGGTGCTGGCCAGGTACTCAGCAACACAAATAAAGTGTATTTTGCCTGTATTTACATAGATATCTTCATGCCTAAGGTGAAAATCCGTGCTATTAGTGGCTCTCCTGATGCCAGTTTCCGCCATGACAGCAATGCCCCATCACGACTTTACAAAAAGCAACACTCAGACAAGATGTACGTGTTCCCATAAAAAAAATCTAGGGAATGACTTTCATGGCGGCAATTCACAGTCTCAGAAAGTCGTAAACAGCACAGGTTTTCACCTGAGAACACGATGCACGTGCAGCTTGGCTATACCGTTTTCCCGCTGTGGCGCAGGCAACGTCATAATTATGAACATCAGTTAATTTATTTAGTTAGTTATTTAGGGCTTAACGCCGCGCAAGCAACAAAGGCTAATTCGCGGCTCATGAAAGTCCTTTCCTGCCAGGTCCTATAAAACATAAAAATTCCCGCTTTAAAACAAGATGTAAATAAATATGAAAAATCTATCGGGTCTAAATGAAAAAAAAATTAACATAGGTGATCAGTGAAAGACTGAATATTTGAAGTCTATAATTTATAGAACAGGTTGACCTCTTTCAGGAAACTGAAGATGCTGTCGGGAGGGTCATCCCTGAACAGCAGCTTCAGTGAATCTGCACAATAATGTTTGGCACGGATCTCAGTGAGATCCGTACATGAAATTAGAAAGTGCTCAACAGTAAAAGACTCGTGGCATGGGACACACCAAGGGGGATCCTCCCCCTTCAACAGAAGGGAATGGGTGATGTAGGTATGCCCAATGTGGAGCCGGCTAAGAACTACCTCCTCGCGCCGATTAGGTCGACAGCGAGGGAGGTTATCACAGATGTTTGGAAGAACTTTGAACAGTTTGTTCTCCGGGAGAGCAGCCCATTGGGTCTGCCACTCCTTTCCAACAAACTCGGAAACTAAAGGTTTAAAATCAGAACAGGCCATGCGCTCATCCTCCACAGGGCCATCGCGAGCAGCATTCGCAGCCCGATCAGCGCACCTGTTTCCTCGAATGCCGACAGGACCTGAGATCCAAATGAAAACAATGTCCTTGTTGTCGGCAATGAAGGATGCATGCAGTTCATGGATCAACACCAGAAGCGGGTGATCCAATCTTCTGCCATGCAGAGCCTGGAGAGCCGACAAGGAGTCTGACAAGATTAAAAAATTACAATCAATAGACTGGTATACGTGCCGAAGTGAGAGTAAAATGGCCCGCAGTTCAGCACTGTACACAGAACTACCGTTCGCTAAGCGTCTAGTAAAAACACGACCGTCCATGACTGCAGCAGCCCCAACACGACCATCCTCAGACTTGGACCCGTCGGTAAAGATCCGGCGGAAGCCCGGGAAGTCGGCCAGGATCTGCTGCAGCCCATGAAGATAGATAGTATCTGGGGTCTGATTTTTTTGTGGATGGTGGGAAGTGTCCAGGGAGGGGTGGTTGGAAACAGAGTTTCCTCAACAGTGTCAATATCTATTCCGGCCTCCTGTAAAAGGGGTCGGACGCGGAGGGACAGGGGTTTAGGTTCATTTTTATGAACATCAAAAAGGTCCTCACAGACTGGGTTAAAAACACAGTTATGGGCAGGGTTGTCCGGGTTAGCCTTCAGCTTCAGAACATAGTTGAGCGTGAGACGAGTGCGGCGGAGCGCCAGAGAGGGTTCACCCGCCTCAGCATACAAACTATGGACTGGGGACGTTCTGAAGGCGCCCAGACAGATACGAAGACCTTCGTGATGAACAGTGTTAAGAAGTTTAAGAGTGGACTTGGATGCAGAGCGTTGAACATCAGTTAAACGCGGGACGGAGATGAGCTAAGAACGGCAAGGCCAGGCCATTGTTAACCGTCGCCGTAGTGCAAGTCGTCACTATCTGAACCTCTCCAATATCTGAACCTCTCCAATATCTGACCCAGTCCGGCTGCACTAACTCAGTGACACTAACATGGGACGCTCGCAGCGTGAGATCAAAATCCGGGTTGACAAACGCTGTGCATGCACTGTAGTGTATGGCCTTCTCCAATCCCTGTCACAAGTGTTAGCGTATTTGTTACCTCAGAATTTATCATGTACTCTGACGATTGTTTCAAATTACGAGACCGTTAGACCTGTTAGAAACAAAGTTACCTCATTTATCCTTTCAACAAAACTTTAGCATTACACTGTCACGCGTGGAATACTTTCGGTTCACTGAATCGACTGAGAAGGGTGGGTAAGTGCCCTTGTCGGAACGGTGACGATACGCTGTGCAGTGCAGTGGTAATATTCATACTATCTACCTACTAGCTTGTTATTTAGGCTTGTATCCGTGACAGTATACGTCTATAGGGTATATTTTAAACATCTACTACCAGCTTAGAGATTGGCGCACCTACATCTAGCAGTTAAAGCTCGAAAGAGGGCTATAAGTAATAATCTGACGAAATCGGCGAGAGTTTAGTGTGTAAACTTGGATCGATCGCGCGGTCGATTCATCAGGGTCCGTCTATTCTGGTGTTCAAAGCGATCCATACTGCCCCGAATTATACGCATCTCAGCATATCTGATGGTAATCAGCAGTTAACTTATCGTATTCTAATCTCCTGTGAGACAAAATGTGCATAGTCCGTGCAGAAAAGATCGCTGTAGCGCACACTGTCAAAGTCAAAGTCAGCAGTGTTTATATTCCTGTTGCCCCGTATGGGGTGTGGAGGAAATACAGACAATCAGAGCGAACATGAATGGTCTGAATATAAGAAACCACAACTCTACAAAGGACAAGATAAAAACACATAAAGAAAAAGATTTTAACTTTATTTCATTCAACAAATTCAGGCGATACAGTGTGATACAGTAATGCTGATGATATCATATGATGCGCCATGAAGCTTTCTGTCAGCTCAGACCGTGCAAAACAACGGTGACGCTAAACCACGCTGATCGTGTGACGCTAACAACTGGTTAAAACTGATTCTGATTCATGTACATGCATGTGAGGAGCTGCAGATGAAATAGTGAAACAAGCAGGACAAGTAAAGTCCATGACATATAATAATTCTATGCTTCAACACGTCAGACAGACGCGTGCAGAAACAAGAACACTTGCTCAAGTTAACACACAAGGGAGATAACAAATAGATCCAACAGATACAAAATTTACGGAATCATCTCCCAAATTAAGCATCCTATAACTATCAGCCTGACTATGAATCCTGTGTCAGAAGGGTAAACAATGTTTATTTACTTGTCTATGTACAAAAACAATCACACATGTTTTGGTAAGCACTTCACCGTTACCCTTATTGACAAAGTCATGAAATATAATGATCATAATAAGAATGACGACGATTTTTATGGTGCCAATCCTTAGCCTGAAAGCTCTAAGCGCCTTACAAACGGGAGAAAAGGTGGTCGGGGGAAGCGCGGGGTGAGGGGGTGGGGTGGGGGGCGGGAGGGGGAGGGGGAGGGGGAGGAAGCTGCGTAAGCAACAGAAACCATCTTGGAGCTAGGCAGGGGTAGTAGAGCCGCCCTAGCAACAATGACTATTTTCTATTTACTAATTGAGAAGGGGAGGGGGGGGGGTCAATAATACAAACAGATAAATACACAGTTTCAAACACTATCAAACACAAACCACCCTCAACACACAGACACAGCTGTACCGTCACACACATGAATAAAATGAAATAAATGTACAGCCAGGACTGGCGCTGTGTTCTGGTAGTCTACTGTGACTGCTGAAACAAGGTGTTCATGTTTCGTGGATCTATTCTGGAAACTGACTGAGCTACGGACGTTGGAGTTAAAGTGTGGGTGCAATTACACTCACGGGCGTACTGTGCAGCATAACATAGATTGTGAATCTTCAATCAGAAAGCTACTAATTAGTATACTAACAGAGGTGGGTATGAAAGAGTTCCGGAAACTAATCTTATCATCGCATTATGTTATAGTAAGGAGATTGTGTGTACATCATATCAACGGTTTAACGAGAGGTAAGAGCCAAAGTATCAACGCAACAGGAACAAAGAAGACTAAAGCCTTTTTTTTTCTCTCTGAATGAATTCATTCATTATTTACATCCTATGGCACACACAAACTAAAACCGCTAATTTTAAACATCGTTAAAACAGATATTAAAAGTGTTAATAAGTATAACATTTTCTTGTTTACAGCTTCGCCTCACAAACACCCAATACAAATGACCCTTACTGGCAGATAATGTATTTTGTATGAGCTTATCACCGTTAGTTACAGAGGGAAGTCTATCGGCGCCATGGGTTCGAGAGTAGCTGATTCCGGGGCAGGCATGCGGGCAGTACCGCGCAGAACGCTGACGACAAACAGTAAAATAATTATGTATCACTTGCAGTCCTGTTTTTCAGCCAAAACTCTCTGTCATCTGCGTTTGTATTCCTCCCAGGTCATGGATGGAATCCACGGAGGACTTGGACCAGGAAACTGGGGCATTTTTTATGCATAACAAAGAGGGCGAGGAGATGGTATGATATGATGCTATGGAGGTCCATGTGGTGTGTCTGGCCGCATTCCACGCTTCCTATCATAAATATTCCGGCGTTAACCAGCTGCGAAAACGACGGCACGTGCGGTGCAGGCCGTGTAATCATCCACATCATGAGATGTGGCATAACAAGGGAAGCACCTCCAACTGAAGTCGCACCCGTGAATTGAGCGAGTCTCGGCTGTGTGGCAACAGCCTCCCCATTGGGCCCATTGTACTCCCGCTCTGGGTAGCAGCCGACTTAGGAATTTAGAATTGCATTTATTTTCAAATTTTGTGGGCTGAACATTTCCAAAGCAGAAAGGGCTGGGGGAGGAGGGGGGAATCCGGAGTACCCAGAGAGATCCGCCGACGATAGGCCCGAATGAAGGAAAATATCTCTGCCTCGAGTGGGACTCAAACCTGACCTCCCACACTGTGACGTTAAGTCTGTTAACCTCTAGGTCCGCCACAAACACTCCTTGTAATAGGATATATCGATCTTTGCTCGTGCAACAATGTCGTCTTCGGAAACAGTGGTCCTTGGAATGGGTCTCATTTCCCCTGGCATTGGGGTTACCGTCGCCATCATACCCATGCCGTGGAACGTATTCTAGCCATTAAGCGTTCTGCTGTTGTGGTCCACGTTGTCTGCTACATATTGTAGGCAACTTCCTTCACTGAGCCGAGGAACATCTCTGGTCTGTGTTGCTGCAGCATAAATTATGCTTCAAACTTCAGCAATTCCTTGTAGGAAGAACAGAACCCAATGGAATTCAGTGTGTTTAACAAGAACGCTGAGGCAAAGTTGTGAAGCTGAACTCCAATCTGGTGGCGCAGTCAGAACTCTTGGCCTTGCAGCTTGGACGATTGCTTGTCCTATCGCGGCAATCTTGGTGCTGGCCTCTTTTTCACTGAAAATTGTTCTCATGAACACCTGCAAAGACTCAGGCACAAACTTCAAGTTTGAATCCTCAGATGACATTTCTTCTTCGCTGGGGTAAAACGTCTTTGAGTTTGTACTTGTTCTGGTGTCACTCTTTATGAGCGCCGCAGCTGCCTGCACGAGCCGCAGCTTTTCGGTCTCTACGTTGTCTTCCTCTGGAGTCTCAAAAAAGGAATTAAAATAGACGAGCTGTGGCCTTGAAAGTGTCAACATTAGGTTTGCCATTAATTTCAGTGATGATGATCTCGTCTCCGAAATGGTCGAGAAGCTTTTGTTTCATGTAAGGGACTGTGTAAGCGTCGCCGCCGCAAAATCAATTTCTCAGTCAGATCACCAACTGTGAGCTGTTTATCATGTCACAGACTTTGTGATAAACAGCATCAGCTGCATGTAAGTCTGAAATTGCGTATTTCAGCCTGCTGTTTACACTGTTTGCCCACTCATCTTGTCAAAGAACGCAAGCACTTGCTTTGCTGTTTTGGAAATCAGTGGTGCGCACACGGTAGCTTTTGTAGCGTGCATCATCAGTATGTAAGTTTACGTTTTCCGAGCAGAATAAGCAGCATGCCAGAAAGTCAAATTGCTCTCCATCAGAACGGAGACTGCGAACACAAGCAGTTTCACGTTTCCTCTTCAGTTCTGGCAAACGCTGGATAGTGGCAGGATTGGTGAATTTGTTACGACAAGTGGTGTGAACATTTTGCCCTTATTGAGTATAAATGTTCAACCCACGCCGTTCACCGTCTTTGTTCACGTCTTCAGCGCCTTTAGCCCCTAGGGCATTGACGTTTTGGTCGTGGATGAGAGTGTTTCCACAAACTGCACAGGAGTCAATGCTGACAGCTTCAGTGGATAAAGAGATGTTAAGACAACTTTGGGCTTCCATACTTTTTTCTTCCTGAACAACCCCTTTGGGAAACAGCAATAACCAAATATCAATCATATTTTATTTTAAGAACACAGCTGATCATCTATAAATGACAGTACACATAAGCTTGTCCTCTGACAAACGGTTTTCAGTGGTAAAGTGATTAGACTCAATGTGATGTGCTCTAAACGTGTTCTGAGCCGCTTATGGTTTTCAAATCTAATTACACGTGGGTATAGTCTTATTTTCACCAACACTGTATGAAATTAAAATATCAAAACAGAAATCCTAAGCAGCCATCAAAAATAAGACGAATGAAATCGCATGCTGTACAAATATTTCTTTTCGCTAACCTCAAATCCCTTAGAAAACGACAAAAGAAAGCGATCGTCGGTGCAGACGATACGTGATCGTAAATTCGTAATGTGCAGATGTGTTGTCAGAGTCAGTGCTTGGCCTTGCAAGCATGACGCAACTTTTTGTTTTTTTTTCGGCGCCACGCAGACGAATACTCTATGGAAGCCATGTGCAGCCAAAACTATGAAATAATATTTCTTTATTTAATTTTTGCAAAATTCTCCACAGACAGAATGTAAAAGAAAATTTACACAAAACTTTTACATTTTTTTTTTCTACCCGATGCACTTGAAACTGAAACTCTTCCAATTTTTGTGACCTGTTTTCACAGATTCCATGGAGTATGACGTCAAATGTTTGGTTCACAGACAAAATCTGCAAGTATCGTCACTGCTTCCGACATTTCATCAGCTCTCTAGGTCTTCCAGGTTTCATGTGAAAAATACTTCAGACGGGGAAGTCACAAAGCCAACAAGGAAATCACAAGACACGAACAAGCATCCTCAGACGATCTCAGTGCTAGTGGCTGACGTCAAATATTTAATTCACGGAACTGACGTCATTTCTCTCTCTCTTTCTCTCCCCACCACCAGTAACGTGGCTAATCGATCGTAGCGGATCTAGTGACTAGTGTCATTGGTAGGACTTGAAGAGGGGAGAACCGGCAGCAATAACAACACAACAGACAAAAATTAATAACATGAAATTTGGAGAAACAACTTTGTAGGACGGGGCCGTTCCTCCTTGTTAAATATTCCAGTGTACATTGCAGTTGTTGTGCCGAGCGATCATGAAATATTATTGTTGCAGTGAAAGATTTGGAAATCGGAATCGTAAGGCGATTTGTTTTTGTTTATCAAACCGCTGCTCCAATGAAAATGTTCAGCATTTTTTATTTTATTTTATATTATTATTATTATTATTGGACAATCGAAAGCAAAGACTTTTAATTTTTGAGGTCATAGCCCACCAGAACAGAGTAACCAGACACTTCATCCCACGACACAACAAGCCGCGAGCCCGTGACACACACAGCGTATGGCCTGACACGAGGTCCGTCCCCGTGTTGAGAACCCTCCAGCAGTCGCCGCCAACATCCGTCAGCCGACATCACCAGCACGCACTCACTGTCTCTACAGGTGATGTAGACGTTACCGGACGGGTCAGCGTACACTTGGCGTGGATGCTTCATGTGTGGGTGGGTGAGTGTGGCAACAACACGGCCTGTAGCCAGCTCTACACGGAACACGGTGTTACTGTCACAGTCCGACACAAGCAGGTCGCCACCCACAGTATTCAAGTATAACGGCCGTTTCAGATCGATCGGCGTGTTGCTGTCTATCACCGTGTGTATGAGTTTACCTTCATTTGTAATCACATCCACACTCGCCGGGCCGTCAATACAACTGACGATGAGTATGCCGCCCGTGGTCCCTGCACTCACCCCCCAGTACTGTCTGGCGGTCTGTACCCGCGACACGACGGTCGGGTGGCCGCTGACGTCAAGCAGGTAAAGACGCTTTTTCCGTGCTGTGACGGCCACACGACCGTCGTGAAGCAGGGCCAGTCTGTATGGTTTATTATCAAGTGTAACACTGAGGACGGTGCCCGGGTTTGTCACGTCAGCAACCTTCACCATCTTGTTGTACATATCAGTCATAACAAGCCGCTGTCCGTCCTGTGTAGCCACGATAGACGTGATGAAGGGACCTGTACTGTAAGTGTCACCAGCAGAGTGAGGTGTGAACAGAAACACACGGTGTGGGGTGGCCGTCATCGGGTCAAAACTCACTCCACCTGGAACACACACGGTGTTTGTTATACTGAGGGTAAGTATTATCTTGTAACGCGCTGACCATTTTCGTTTTCGGGGAGGGTGCGTGTCCTCTGTTTAACAAAAAGCTCTCTCTCTCTCTCTCTCTCTCTCTGTTACACACAAACAATGGTACCTGCTGTTACTATCTGCTGGCTTGTATTTCCAGTAGCGTATGTTTCTTTTTGTGTCTGAAAAAATAAGAGAAATGGTAAATTAGCAGTACTTATATTATTTCTTCAATTGCTACTGCTCTATGAGACTGTAACACGGACACCAATAACTGTGCATGTCCTATATTTAGAAGCCGCTCGTATCGTATAGTAATGGAAACAAAATCTCTCTCTCTCTCTCTCTCTCTCTCTCTCTCTCGTCTCAGCAACACGTCATAGTCCTGTTGTTTTACTGGTTGTCGTACGCTGATGGATGTGAGGCAGGTACGATCCCGCAGACTCAACTGCTTGTGCTCCAGGTGTTTCAGGAACCAGTGCCGGACCACTGGCTGATCTTCTCTCGCCTTACTGTCAAGTAAAAACACCATGTCGTCAGTTGAACACAGTAAATCCGTCCCGTGTCGACGATCACTTTGCCGGACGACTTTTTCGAACCTGTTGTTTCTGCTGGTGTCTCTAATGCATCTTTGTATGGATGTATCCGTGGCCACACTGACGTGTTGCTGAGACGAGGAAACGAGGAGAGGCGAGCCATCGTGAATCTGATTAGACAGTACTTGGGCTGATCGTGCGGCCGTTTGTCTTATGAATGACAAGGAGGAACGGCCCCGTCCTACAAAGTTGTTTCTCCAAATTTAATTTTATTTTGTCTGTTTTGTTGTTATTGTTGCCGGTTCTCCCCTCTCCAAGTTCTACCAATGACACTAGATCCTCTACGACCTCGACCGATTAGTCACGTGACTGGGGGTGGGGCCGGGTGGGGGGAGAGAGAGAGAGAGACAGACAGACAGAGAGAGAGAGAGAGAGTGGGTGGGTGGGTGTTTAGGAGTTTAACGTCCTTTTCCACCACGTAAGGGTGATATCAAAGACGGGGCAACGAGAGAAAGGCCAGCACAAATATTTGGCCCAAGTCGGGATTCGAACTCTCGACCCGAGCATTGAAAGTCCAACGCTCTACCATTCGGCCACCCTGGCTCCCCAGAGAGAGAGAGAGAGAGAGAGAGAGAGAGAGAGAGAGAGAGACGTCAGTTCCGTGAACGAAACATTTCACGTCAGCCTCAGGCAGGTCGTCATACACAGACAGAGAGATGACGTCAATTCCGCGAACTAAACATTTTGACGTCAGCCTCTAGCACTGCGATCAAAGACCTTGGAATCAGAAAGACGCGTCACTCCTGCCCTCGTAACAGTAGACTCCAGAGTGCAGTCCCTTTTCGGCGGGGCGTGAAAATGTGACTGCTTACACCCAGCGCCATTTTTAAAAATGGCGAAATTTTTTTTGAAAAGCGAAGACTTGTGTGTCATATGAATCGATTTGAAACGAAGTCTTGAATAACCGACCACTTTTGGTTTGGGCAAAATCTTTGCCAGCGGACAATTATTGTTGCGCTTTGATGGCACTGTTTACGTGGTACACTGATCCAACAGGATGTGAGTAAACGGCAAGGGGGTTGCACTCTGACAGGCCAAGGTGCACTCTCTGGGGCACAGAGTCTTTCAGTGGAAAGTACCTCTGTGCACAGTGGGGAAATGGCGCTCACTGCGCTACCGTGACGGGCCTAAATTGTCTCGGTGCTCTCAAACACAAGGTCGCGCACTATGTCATCCTTGACCAGCTTTGAACCCAGAGGGATCCTCAATGGCGCAAGTGATGGCAGGCTGTCTTTAGAGTGAAAGTAGGCGTGTTTCTGAATCAGAGACATACATGTCTCTGTCTGAATGGACAGATCTATTATTACATTCAGTCCTAGAGCACGGGTGTGTATGCTTTTGTAATCGTCTCTTATTCCACCACAAGGCAGGTACGTGATCGTCTGCACCGTGCAATAATACTTGCCTGTAGAGTGCAACACCCTTGCCTGTCAGAGTGCAACCCCCTTGCCGTTTACTCACATCCTGTTGGATCAGTGTACCACGTAAACAGTGCTATCAAAGCGCAACAATAATTGTCCGCTGGCAAAGATTTTGCCCAAACGAAAAGTGGTCGGATATTCAAGACTTCGTTTCAAATCGAATCATATGACACACAAGTCTCCGCTTTTCTAAAAAAAATTCGCCATTTTTGAAAATGGCGCTGGGTGTAAGCAGTCACATTTTCACGCCCCGCCGAAAAGGGACTGCACTCTGGAGTCTAGCCAAGGTGCTGCACTCTACAGGCAAGTATTATTGCACGGTGCAGACGATCAGGTACCTGCCTTGTGGTGGAATAAGAGACGATTACAAAAGCATTCACACCCGTGCTCTAGGACTGAATGTAATAATAGATCTGTCCATTCAGACAGAGACGTCATCACTTGCGCCATTGAGGATCCCTCTGGGTTCAAAGCTGGTCAAGGATGACATAGTGCGCGACCTTGTGTTTGAGAGCACCGAGACAATTTAGGCCCGTCACGGTAGCGCAGTGAGCGCCATTTCCCCACTGTGCACAGAGGTACTTTCCACTGAAAGACTCTGTGCCCCAGAGAGTGTCGTAACAGAGACATATAGCGGGACAACGCGAAGAGTTGTCTGCCCGCATTAGCGCGCATCCTAGATCTGGCCCCTATAGTGAAGGCATGGCGGAAAGTGGAAAGTGATCACAAAAGCCGGGCTTGCAATTGTGTTCTGCGCCGAACTGTTCAAATAACAGACAAATATAAACGGGGAAACACTTCTTTTGGTATTCCTGTTGAAAAAAACTTCTTCTTTTTTTTCGCTTTCTTGTAAAAAAAAAAAAAAAAAGACCTCAAGTGGTACGTGTGAATGCAGTGTAAACAAACAGTAAACACACGCGGCTGACGCAGATACAGCGGTTTTGGGTTTTTTTTTTTTTTCGGACAACTTTACAAATCACGGTGACTTAAACTGTGCTAGCGGCTAGCTGCATCTAAATTCACCACACACACACACACACACACACACAGAGTTGTCACTCATACGGCGGCAGGTACGTTCATCGGCACTTTTTCCAGTTCACATACTGTTGGGGGGAAATCTGTAGGTATGTAAAGAACTCTTTTCTTAAAAATCAAGAGGTTTGCATGCAGTGTAAACAAACAGCAGTAAACACACGTGGCAGGCGCAGACATCAGGTTTTGGTGTTGTTTTGTTGGCGGTGGTGTTTTTGTTTTGTTTTTTAACTTTACAAATAACGTTGACTTGAACTATGCTAGCGGCAGGTTGCACTGATCCACACACACACACACACACACACACACACACACACACACGCACGCACGCACGCACGCACGCACAGAACAAAATTATCTGGCTCAACTTCATTCTAACCTCCCAACACACTGCTCTTCACACACACACACACACACACACACACACACACACACAGACAGAACAAAATCATCCGGCTGTACTTCATTCTAACCACTGATTGTAAAACCATATCACAACATAGATTCTGCTGGATCGTCGGTCGCAGATATGATTATTGCTGAGTGAGCAAGAAGTATTCAGCGGATGCGTCCATCTTTGGATCTCTCGCACAGCTTATTCGATCTTTCTGTGTTCCGTACTAGTTTTACTTGAACACATGGAACGAAATGCACTACGTAGCCTACGTACAGCAGTGAAAGCCAAACTAGATCTTTCGTTCGTTCTCCGGAACTTTGAAAATACTTTGTTTTCGATAGGCCTAACACACATGCGAAATATATTCGTTTTTGTTTATTTTGTTAAAATGTTTTACGGCGGCCGCTAGTGTAGGGTTGGGTCAAACAAACAGAGACTTTTTACAAGCATGCGGATTCTATACTAAATATACGGCCAGTCACACGTCGTGGATGAGCGATTTTGGGTTTCACGTGTGATGCTGTGTGTTAGGTTTGGGAGAAAACATAATCATGGCCGGCTCCAACTTCGGTACCGATCTTGGCTCCAACTTCGATATCGTAGGCATACCTACCTCTTTTTTTCCAGGGGGAATCTGAAGAAAGGTTTTCCCGTTCCTGGTGTCCGCTTCTGATAGCAATTCGGCGCAGCACACCACTGCACGCCCGAATTTTTCGGTGGTTTCTGGCTTTCTGCCATACTGTCATTACTGCGTAGATCTGCGGGATGCGCGCTAATGCGCGCAGACAACTCTTACGCGTTGTCCCCCAAAGGGAGGTAAGTGAACTATCTTTATGTTTCCAAGATCTTTGCTGCGATCGTCTGAGGAAGCTTGTTTATGTCTTGTGATTTCCCTGTTGGCTTTGTGGCTTCCCCGATTGAATTATTTTTCACATGAAATCTGGAAGATCTAGAGGGCTGGTGAAATGTCGGAGGCAGTGACGATACTTGCTTATTTTGTCTGTGAACTAAGCGTTTGACGTCAGCTTCACACTGGTGGTATGACAGATGATGCTTGTGCATATCTTGTGATTTCCCTGTTGCTTTTGTGACTTCTCTGGCTGAATTAATTTTTACATTAAATCTGGAAGATCTAGAGGGCTGGTGAAACATGGACTAGAATACCTTGGATTGTACTTATGAAATCGAAAATTTGGAACTCTTTTGACCGGTGCTTCTCGCAGAAACTTGAAAAAGTTATGTTTATCTAAAAGTTCAGTTATTCTAAATGCTAAAGCTATAATAGTGCAGTAGTTCCTGTCATATGTGCAGTTGTCACACTAGACAAAAACCCCGGGATGATAAGTAATTTGCAGTAGTCTTTTCATAGATATTTGATCTCATGTGCAAACCACCCCTACCTCGGAAATATTTTTTTTACACAAAACCAGTCAGAGCTACAGAGCTGTAGCACGAATACAGGCAGTGTGATTGGGTGAACTTCCAAAGTCTAGAAAATGAAGGAATTTGAACAACATTTTCGAAAAAATTCGTAACATGACCGATTTTTTTAAAATCGGCGATAACTCTTCTGAAAATGCGGCAGGCTAAAAATCGTGAAAGGTAGGTCTGGAGAAGGTGATTTCCCATTTCATCTCAAAGTAAAAAGGCCTCCATCGAGGTGGTTTAGGAGATAGCCATCATTACATCCGTCCACACACACACACACACACACACACACACACACACACACACACACGTCTCACAACTCCCGCCAAAAAGAACGCAGCAGCATAGTGTGCACGTCAAGTGTCTATGACGCAGGTTTCGTTACGTCACTATGTGCGTGAAAGTATGTATTGTGTGGAGAAACGTCACAGTCTTGTTTTGTATTACTGAAACTTGCTGCTGCGCGCAGCAAAATCTGCCCCGTCTCATAAAGTTGTTTCTCTATAGAGAAACAACTTAAACAAGATGGTCACCAGCCCAATATGTTGTTTCCATTCAATGACATGCTGTAGTCACAGTCGTAGTCGTTGTGTCATGTATGCAGCCCGCACGCACACGCCGGAACGCAAGCTCTCTGACATCAAGCATGCTGACATAAAGAAAGTACTGAAAATCCTTATCGTGCCTCTATGCACTTACAAAAAACCCAAACACATGAGGTCGTGTCACTCGTGTGAGCTCGCCTAGCTGGTTGACGTCACAACTTTTTGGCGTATGCGAGGTTCTACATGGGTGAATGAATTCTTGTAATAAAGTCGTTCCCCTTTGACAGAGTTACTTCCCGCAGACCTGACTGACAGACGATTGCTTACTGGTATCGGAGAAGAGACCCTCTCTCTCTCTCTCTCGCCTTAGACGCGCGCTTGCGCGCGCACGCACGCACCCCCCCCCCCTCTACACACACACACACACACACACACACACACACACACACACACACATTATGCAAAGACCTTGGAATCAGAAAGACGCGTCACTCCTGCCCTCGTAAGAGAGACATATAGCGGGACAACGCGAAGAGTTGTCTGCCCGCATTAGCGCGCATCCTAGATCTGGCCCCTATAGTGACAGCATGGCGGAAAGTGGAAAGCGATCACAAAAGCCGGGCATGCAATTGTGTTCTGCGCCGAATTGTTCAAATAACAGACAGATATAAACGGGGAAATACTTCTTTTGGTATTCCTGTTGAAAAACAAACATTTTTTTTTTCGCTTTCTTGTCAAAAAAAAAAAAAGACCTCAAGTGGTACGTGTGCATGCAGTGTAAACAAACAGTAAACACACGCGGCTGACGCAGATACAGCGTAATTTTTTTTCCCTGACAACTTTACAAATCACGGTGACTTAAATTGTGCTAGTGTCTACCTGCATCTAAATTCAGAACACACACACACACACACACACACACACACACACACACACACACACAGAGTTGTCACTCATACGGCGGCAGGTACGTTCATCGGCACTTGTTCCAGTTCACATACTGTTGGGGGGAAATCTGTAGGTATGTACAGAACTCTTTTCTTAAAAATCAAGAGGTTTGCATGCAGTGTAAACAAACAGCAGTAAACACACGTGGCAGGCGCAGACATCAGGTTTTGGTGTTGTTTTTGTTGTTTTGTTGGCGGTGGTGTTTTTTTTTTTTTAAACTTTACAAATAATGTTGACTTGAACTGTGCTAGCGGCACGTTGCACTGATACACACACACACACACACACACACACACACACACACAGAACAAAATCATCCGGCTGAACTTCATTCTAACCATTGTAAAACCATATCACAACATAGAATCTGCTGGATCGTCGGTCGCAGATATGATTAATGCTGAGTTAGCAGGAAGTATTCAGCGGATGCGTCCATCTTTGGATCTCTCGCACATTCGATCTTTCTGTGTTCCGTACTAGTTTTACTTGAACACATCGAACGAAATGCACTGCGTAGCCTACGTACAGCAGTGAAAGCCAAACTAGATCTTTCGTTCGTCCTCCGGAACTTTGAGAGTACTTATGTTTTCCATAGGCCTAAAACACATGCGAAATATATGGGGGGAGACCACCTGTCAGTCGCTGACATCTTCGTTTTTATGTTGTTTCCATAGTAATGGAAACAACATAATAGGACGGGCTAAAATTTCCACGTTCATGGGCAAGCATCTGTGGTACAAACGCACGTCACTGCCGATCTCCCGCAGAGACGATTTTGCAAGTGTAACTCTGACAATGACGTAAGAAAACTTGCGTCATCGATGCTGACGCGTATGATGTTCCGAACGCAGTTCTCCTCCTCCTGAGTGCCGTCTGTGTGGATGTGCGTGTGTGTGTGAATTGTGTCCGGGCCCGTTTCTTCGAAAATACTTAACCGAATGGCTTCAAATTTGGGGTATCCAAATTTATCAAAATGTTACATTAGACGATTCAAGCGTGTGATGATTGCTTAAGTGATTTGGGAGTTATCGCCCTTTTGAGACAAGTTGGTTGTCTTTCGTGTACAGGCGTAATATTTATTTAAATCACTCAATTTTTTGGCAGTAGATAGCTTGAATACGGACTCTGAACAGAGTCACTACTAGAAAATGGTCGCTCTTATAGTTTTCATGTAAACCGAGCCTGAGTTGACATTGCATGTGAACCCAGTTCAGATGCCTATTTCTCCGAAAATACTGAACCGATCGATTTCAAATTTGGGGTTTCTGAATGAATCAAGATTGTTGAATAGAAGGCCCGATCCAGGTACGATTGCACACATGATTTGCGAGTTATCGCCCTTTTCAAAAAAAGTGGCTTTCTGGCGTTTAAAGGCGTAATATTTACCTAAACCACTCCATGTTTGGGACATAGATAGCATGAATACGGACTCTCAACTGAGTGAATTTTGGAGGTTGTCGCTTTTGTACTTTTGGCGTAAACCGTACCTGATGAAAGTGCTGGTGAACACACTTTAGATCTCAAAATCGCTCCTACTATACATAGATAATGAGCCTGGGGTGCCATAAAAAATATACAAAAAATTAGAAAAATTCACTGCAGCCGTTGTCGTCAGTTGACTCGAAAATTTGTACTCGAAGCACATTTCCTTTACACAAGCCACACGCCTCACAAACATCGCAGAAAAGGCACACGCGCACTGACGCAAAACTGTATCAGCGTCAGTTTGCCGACGTCATGTTTGATTGACGTGGGGGTGTGTCGTCACTTTTCGGAAGTTCTCTATTTGTAGACGGGGAAAGCGGGAGTTTCATTGATGTAGTGAGCTTTGTTTTTCCCACTGACTCTCACTCAATAGCATAGTAGAGTGAGAGAACACCACATAGGTCTCAATGGAGCACATGCACAAACGCGGCTCGCGCAAGTCTGCGTGCGTGCGTGCGTGCGTGCGTGCGTGCGTGCGCGCGCGCGTATGTCTGTGTGTGTCTGTGTGCGCGCGCGCGCAGCAGACATAACACATAGTGAAAAAACGTTCGCCGCGCAGACTTGTCTGTTAAACACATTGAGCCGGTATAAATTCGATCTTTACACTGCGCAGCAGCAACACTTCAATTTTCATGGGGCTGCTTTCATTGCAAGAATTGTATCCGAGTCAAAGTTATTACGTCAAATGTATTATGCGTCATCCCAATGAGGAAAACGTCATATATTTCAAAGAAAACAACTTGACGTCTCTCTTCCAAAACCAAGATTGGTCTGACAAGCCCGGTCAGTTGTTTCCATTGAGAGAGAGAGAGAGAGAGAGAGAGAGAGAGAGTGTGTGTGTGTGTGTGTGTGTGTGTGTGTGTGTGTGTGTGTGTGTGTGTGTGTGTGTCCTCCCGTATACATGGCATTACAAAAGAACGACCGTGACGACAGCAGGTGATTAAATGGAAACAACATATTGGGCTGGTCAGTGGCCATCTTGTTGTTTATTTTGTTAAAATGTTTTACGGCGGCTAGTGTAGGGTTGGGTCAAACAAACAGACTTTTTACAAGCATGCGGATTCTATACTAAATTTACGCCAGTCACACGTCGTGGATGCGGCGATTTTGGTTTTCACGTGTGATGCTATGTGTTATGTTTGGGAGAAAACATAATCTTGGCTTCAACTTCGATACCGATCTTGGCTCCAACTTCGATATCGTAGGCAT
Organism: Batillaria attramentaria; assembly: GCA_018292915.2. NCBI lineage: Eukaryota > Metazoa > Mollusca > Gastropoda > Batillariidae > Batillaria > Batillaria attramentaria. Next base: position 252,081 of record JACVVK020000005.1, read on the forward strand.
ACCTACCTCTATTTTTCAAGGGGGAAATCTACAGAAAGGTTTTCCCGTTCCTGGTGTTCGCTTCTGACAGCAATTCGGCGCTGCACACCATTGCACGCCCAAATTTTTGCGTGGTTTCTGGCTTTCTGCCATACTGCCATTACTGCGTAGATCTGCGGGATGCGCGCTAATGCGCGCAGACAACTCTTACGCGTTGTCCCTCAAAGGGAGGTAAGTGAACTATCTTTATGTTTCCAAGATCTTTGCATTATGCTTCTGAGTGTGAGTCAGTGGCAAAAACGAAACCCACTGAAATTCCCGCTTTCCACATGTCAAGTTGTAGAGATCGCGAAAAGATACTGCATTTCGATGCAAAATAATTTCTAGACCACCCCAGAACATGCTGGTGCAGTAACGTCAGTAGATTACGTCACCTTGGAAAGATATCGAACCTTCCAGTAAGTTGAGAAATGTTCTAGATCTGACCTGTTCAGTACGTAAGCAGCCCTGCACAGCGTTCTGGGTTCTTCTTCTTTCATGAATTTGTTCTCCGTGCATATTCTGTTCATAAAGTATTGGAGTTGTATTCTGTTGTATCCCGTGTCTTCTCTGCGATTGCACGAAGATGGCGACATAGTAGAAGTAAAATACACCACGTCTCCAAACAGAGGAATTCGGAAAGAAAGTGGCGAGACACCCCCAAGAAAAAACAGCATCACGTCAATCAAACATGACGCACTTACTTTACGTCAGTGCGCGTGCGTCTCTTCTTCGATGTTTGTGAGGCGTGTGGCTTGCAGAGGAAATGTGCTGTGAGTACAAATTTTCGGGTCAACTGACGATAACGGCTGCAGTGAATTTTTCTAATTTTTTTGTATATTTTTTATGGCACCCCAGGCTCATTATCTATGTATAGTAGGAGCGATTTTGAGATCTAAAGTGTGTTCACCAGCACTTTCATCAGGTACGGCTTACGCCAAAAGTATAAAAGCGACAACCTCCAAAATTCACTTAGTTGAGAGTCCATATTCATGCTATCTCTGTCCAAAAAATGGAGTGGTTTAGGTAAATATTACGCCTTTAAACGCCAGAAAGCCACTTTTTCTGAAAAGGGCGAGAACTCGCAAATCATGTGTGCAATCGTACCTGGATCGGGCCTTCTATTCAACAATCTTGATTCATTCAGAAACCCCAAATTTGAAATCGATCGGTTCAGCATTTTCGGAGAAATAGGCATCTGAACTGGGTTCACATGCAATGTCAACTCAGGCTCGGTTTACATGAAAACTATAAGAGCGACCATTTTCTAGTAGTGACTCTGTTCAGAGTCCGTATTCAAGCTGTCTACTGCCAAACAATTGAGTGATTTAAATAAATATTACGCCTGTACACGAAAGACAACCAACTTGTCTCAAAAGGGCGATAACTCCCAAATCAGTTAAGCAATCATCACACGCTTGAATCGTCTAATGTAACATTTTGATATATTTGGATACCCCAAATTTGAAGCCATTCGGTTGAGTATTTTCGAAGAAACGGGCCTGGACACAATTCACACACACACGCACACACACACACACACACACACACACACACACACACATCCACACAGACGGTACTCACTGAGGAGGAGAAGCGCGTTCGGTGGACCGTACATGTCAGCGTCGATGACGCATGTTTTCTTACGTCATTGTCAGAGTTACACTTGCAAAATCGTCTCTGCGGGAGATCGGCAGTGACGTGCGTTTGTACCACAGATGCTTGCCCATGAACGTGGAAAATTTAGCCCGTCCTATGATGTTGTTTCCATTACTATGGAAACAACATAAAAACTGTAATTCCCCAAAACATTACTTATACTGATTGTCGGATATCCGCGTCGGGCTGAAGCTGGATTCCAGCTTTTCTGTATTTTATGTCGCGTGTTGTTCTATACAGTGTTTGTAAATATCGCTTTATGGGCTGATGCCTGAAAGCAATAAATGTCTGAGTCTGAGTCTCTCTCTCTCTCTCTCGGCCCCATGGGCTTGCCTTCACGCGGCGGGGCTGATTTCGCTGAGCTTGCCCACCCCTTTCGCTCTTTCTTTACTCTTATTTCTGCCTCCATCGGTCCATTCACCTGTCTTTTGCTCTCCTCCGGGTGGAGGTCAGTAAGCGGGTGTCTGCTGACCCTTGGTCCAGTGAGACATCTGAGGGTCGTTTCTGAAGGCCGACCACTGGATTCCCCCCACCTGGTCTTCACCCTGGCGGGCTTTGTTCGCAGCGCCCTGCTGGTGCTGCTGAATACCTGTCATGTTGAAGACCTTCACAACGCACCCCTCTCTGGTGCGTTGCTTTCCCAAACCGCCTCACGGCGAGGAGGTTCCGTGTTGGAGCGGTCTGTTCTCCAACTGCCTCCCAGGCATGTTGTCTTCATTGCCAACTAAGGAATTTTCCTTCCTACCTCTCTGTCTATCCCTCACCAGCCCATTCGCCTGTCTCTTTCTCTTTAAAACCGCTCTGTCCTTCTCATCTCTCAGCTGATTTCTAAGTTCGGCCCTTTCATCTATATTTCTTCTTTTTAACCTCTCACTCACGTCTGCACTACCAGTGGTTAGGAATAAGTGATGTTGGGCATGTGCTGCGAACTGGTTTACTGCGCCTAGGAGATGATAAGTTGCAAAATTCGCTGTATAATTATGCGCTTAGTATTTATCTTTGTTTTACCCAGTTGTAATTGTTATTTGTATTCTACGCTTTTTTGTAACCGGGAGTTCGATAAATTAGCATGAAGGTGCAGCATCTCCTGCATGTCCTAGGTTTATATTGCCCCGTAGACCTGTTTGCATCCTTTGTCCAACGTTACATTTTTTATTTTTATTTTTTTTGATGTAGTGCAGGCACACTCAGCCGCGCATTAGTCTTTGTGGCTTGCGCGGCTTTAAGCCCTAAAAACTCTCTCTCTCTCTCTCTCTCTCTCTCTCTCTCTCTCTCTCTCTCCCCTTGTCAAAGCACCTGCTATACAACAAAGGAATTTTCATGTATAAGCTATGGAACAGAAAGGCTCCTAACTATTTATCCGACTGTTGCCACCGCTCAGCTTCCCGATATGGCAGTTCAAACAACCTGTGTATCATTCCAAAGCCGCGAATTGACATTTTCAAAAGCAGTCGTTTATTTTCTGGAGCGGCATTATGGAACAGCCTCCCAGCCCATGTTAAACACGCATGCTCTGTCGCAAATTTCAAAGAGGTATTCTTCACATATCTTATGTCACACGATGTTTAATCTTCCCACAGTTCATTCTCGCCCATTCCTACTTGTAATTGGTATGTTCATCACGCTTTTTAAATGTACCTGTCTTATTAGAGTGTAGTTTCATTTCCTATGGTCTTTCCTACATGTATTCCTACGTGTAATTGGTTTGTTCATCACGCTTTTTAAAATTAATGTTCCTGTCTTGGAGTGGAGTTTCATTTCCTATGGTTTTCCTACATGTATTCCTAGTCTACGTGTAATTGGTTTGTTCATCACGCTTTTTAAAAATTAATGTAGTTTCATTTCCTGTGGTTTTATTACTATTTGCTTTTAGGCTCACTTGTGTAACAAAGTGAGTCTATGTAATAGCCCTCCGTCGTCTGTCTGTGTGTGTGTGTTTGTGTGTGTCTGTCTGTCTGTCTGTGTGTCCACAGTAAACCTTAACATTGGCTTTTTCTCAGAATCTACAAATAGCAGAGGCACCAAACTTGGCCTGCTGATAGACAGCCATGAGACCTTTCAAAACATACCATATTGATTGACCTTGACCCAAGGTCAAGGCCACTAAAGCTGTCTGTTTGCTAGTTTTCATTGGCATTTTCTCAGAATCTAGAAAAGCCAGAGACGTCAAACTTTGCACGATGATAGACATTGACAACACCTTTACTGACATACCTGTATTCAGTGACTTTGAGTCAAGGTCAAGGCCATAAAAGCTCTTTAGCGGAAACCTTCCAAAACCTTAACATTGGCATTTTCTCAGAAACAATGAATAGCAGAGGCACCTAACTTGGCGTGCTGATAGACAGCCGTAAGACCTTTCAAAACATACCGTTTGAATGACCTTGACTGAAGGTCAAAGTCACTAAATCTGTCTCACTGGAAATTTACAATTGCCATTTTCTCAAAATCTAGGGACACCAGAGGCATCAAACTTTGCATGATGATAGACATTGACAAAACCTGTACTGGCATACTTGTATTCAATTTCCTTGAGTCAAGGTCAAGGCCACTCAAATTGTTTTGCGGAGACCTTAACGTTAGCATTTTCTTGGAAACAACAAATAGCAGAGGCACCAAACAAGGCACAGTGATAGGCAGCAATGAGACCTATGCAGACATAGCCTTTTGAATGACCTTGACTCAAGGTCAAGGTCAATACAGCTGTCTGTTGTGAATTTTACATCACCATTTGTACAGTAGCTGCAAAAACTAGAGCTATCAAACATGGCATAAAGATAGTTATTGATAAGCCCTTTACTTACAGATCTCATTTGAATGACCTTGACCCAAAGTCAAGGTAATACAAGCTGTCCTTGGAAAATTGTTATGTTGCCATTAACCATTTTCTTAGGAACTATGAACACAAGAGACATCTTACTTCAGGATAGACAGTGATAGCTTTACAAACATACTCTTTTGAATGACCTTGACCCATCTCACAAGTGAGCCAAGGAGGCTTTGCCCCTCTAGTTTCTTGTTGCATTACACGTGTGTGTGTGTGTGTGTGTGTGTGTGTGTGTGTGGTTTTTTTGCTCACTTGTGTACCAAAGTGAGTCTATGTAATACCCCTCCGTCGTCTGTGTGTGTGTGTGTGTGTGTGTGTGTGTGTGTGTGTGTGTGTGTGTGTGTGTGTGTGTGTGTGCGCAGTAAACCTTAACATTGGCCTTTTCTCAGAATCTACAAACAGCAGAAACACCAAAATTGGCCTGCTGATAGACAGCCATAAGACCTTTCAAAACATACCACAATGATTGACCTTGACCCAAGGTCAAGGTCACTAAAGCTGTCTGTTTGGAAATTTTACACTGGCATTTTCTCAGAATCTAGAAAAGCCATAGACATCAAACTTTGCATGATGATGGACATTGACAACACCGTTACTGACGTACCTGTATTCAGTGACTTTGAGTCAAGGTCAAGGCCATGAAAGCTGTTTTGCGGAAAACCTTCCAAAACCTTAACATTGGCATTTTCTCAAAAACAATGAACAGCAGAGGCACCAAACTTGGCACGCTGATAGAGAGCCGTAAGACCTTTCAAAACACACCATAATGATTGACCTTGACCCAAGGTCAAGGTCACTAAAGCTGTCTGTTTGGAAATTTTACATTGGCACTTTCTCAGAATCTAGAAAAGCCAGAGACATCAAACTTTGCAGGATGATGGACATTGGCAACACCTTTACTGACGTACCTGTATTCAGTGACTTTGAGTCAAGGTCAAGGCCATGCAAGCTGTTTTCCGGAAAACCTTCCAAAACCTCTCAGAAACAATGAACAGCAGAAGCATCAAACCTGGCTTGCCAATAAACAGCAGTAAGACCTTACAAGAAATATCATTTTAAATGACCTTGACTGAAGGTCAAGGTCATCAAAGCTGTCTCATTGGAAATTCAAAATTGCCATTTTCTCAGAATGTATGGGGTGCCAGAGGCATCAAACTTTTCATGACGGTAGACATTGCCAAAACCTGTACTGGCATTCTTGTAATGAATTTCCTTGAGTCAAGGCCAAGGCCAGTCAACATGTTTTGCGGAGACTTTAACGTTACCATTTTCTTGGAAACAACAAAAAGCAGAGGCACCAAACAAGGCACAATGATAGACAGCAACGAGACCTATGCAGACATACCCATTTGAATGACCTTGACTCAAGGTCAAGTTCAATACAGCTGTCTGTTGTGAAATTTTACATTACCATTTGTACAGAAACTACAAACACTAGAGCTATCAAACTTGGCATAATGATAGTCACTGATAAGCTTTTCACTTACAGATCTCATTTGAATGACCATGACCAAAGGTCAAGGTCAGAGAAGCTGTCCTGGGAAAACTGTTATATTGCCATTTGCCGTTTTCTTAGGAACTATGAACACAACAGACACCTTACTTCAGGATAGCTAGTGATAAGAGCTTTACAAACATACTCTTTTGAATGACCTTGACCCATCTCACAAGTGAGCCAAGGAGGCTTTGCTCCTCTAGTTTTTATGTTGTTTCCATAGTAATGGAAACAACATAATAGGACGGGCTAAAATTTCCACGTTCATGGGCAAGCATCTGTGGTACAAACGCACGTCACTGCCGATCTCCCGCAGAGACGATTTTGCAAGTGTAACTCTGACAATGACGTAAGAAAACTTGCGTCATCGATGCTGACGCGTATGATGTTCCGAACGCAGTTCTCCTCCTCCTGAGTGCCGTCTGTGTGGATGTGCGTGTGTGTGTGAATTGTGTCCGGGCCCGTTTCTTCGAAAATACTTAACCGAATGGCTTCAAATTTGGGGTATCCAAATTTATCAAAATGTTACATTAGACGATTCAAGCGTGTGATGATTGCTTAAGTGATTTGGGAGTTATCGCCCTTTTGAGACAAGTTGGTTGTCTTTCGTGTACAGGCGTAATATTTATTTAAATCACTCAATTTTTTGGCAGTAGATAGCTTGAATACGGACTCTGAATTGACTCACTACTAGAAAATGGTCGCTCTTATAGTTTTCATGTAAACCGAGCCTGAGTTGACATTGCATGTGAACCCAGTTCAGATGCCTATTTCTCCGAAAATACTGAACCGATCGATTTCAAATTTGGGGTTTCTGAATGAATCAAGATTGTTGAATAGAAGGCCCGATCCAGGTACGATTGCACACATGATTTGCGAGTTATCGCCCTTTTCAAAAAAAGTGGCTTTCTGGCGTTTAAAGGCGTAATATTTACCTAAACCACTCCATGTTTGGGACATAGATAGCATGAATACGGACTCTCAACTGAGTGAATTTTGGAGGTTGTCGCTTTTGTACTTTTGGCGTAAACCGTACCTGATGAAAGTGCTGGTGAACACACTTTAGATCTCAAAATCGCTCCTACTATACATAGATAATGAGCCTGGGGTGCCATAAAAAATATACAAAAAAATTAGAAAAATTCACTGCAGCCGTTGTCGTCAGTTGACTCGAAAATTTGTACTCGAAGCACATTTCCTTTACACAAGCCACACGCCTCACAAACATCGCAGAAAAGGCACACGCGCACTGACGCAAAACTGTATCAGCGTCAGTTTGCCGACGTCATGTTTGATTGACGTGGGGGTGTGTCGTCACTTTTCGGAAGTTCTCTATTTGTAGACGGGGAAAGCGGGAGTTTCATTGATGTAGTGAGCTTTGTTTTTCCCACTGACTCTCACTCAATAGCATAGTAGAGTGAGAGAACACCACATAGGTCTCAATGGAGCACATGCACAAACGCGGCTCGCGCAAGTCTGCGTGCGTGCGTGCGTGCGTGCGTGCGTGCGTGCGTGCGCGCGCGCGTATGTCTGTGTGTGTCTGTGTGCGCGCGCGCGCAGCAGACATAACACATAGTGAAAAAACGTTCGCCGCGCAGACTTGTCTGTTAAACACATTGAGCCGGTATAAATTCGATCTTTACACTGCGCAGCAGCAACACTTCAATTTTCATGGGGCTGCTTTCATTGCAAGAATTGTATCCGAGTCAAAGTTATTACGTCAAATGTATTATGCGTCATCCCAATGAGGAAAACGTCATATATTTCAAAGAAAACAACTTGACGTCTCTCTTCCAAAACCAAGATTGGTCTGACAAGCCCGGTCAGTTGTTTCCATTGAGAGAGAGAGAGAGAGAGAGAGAGAGTGTGTGTGTGTGTGTGTGTGTGTGTGTGTGTGTGTGTGTCCTCCCGTATACATGGCATTACAAAAGAACGACCGTGACGACAGCAGGTGATTAAATGGAAACAACATATTGGGCTGGTCAGTGGCCATCTTGTTTTCTGTTTAGGTAGATATTACTAGAAATAGCAACGGCAGGTATGAAATTTGACTGCTTCACGTTAACTACCTCTACCGTTGAAAAATAAAGTTTTCTTGATTCTCTTGATTCTTGATTCTCTCTGTCAGCTAATACCACAATACTCATTATTCTTATTCTTATTATTTAGTTGCTACTGCCCGTGACACGGACACACACACACACACACACACACACACACACACACACACACACACACACACACACACACACCTGAAAGTCTGTAGTCACGTGTGTAGGTAGTGGCTGGCCGAGTCTCACGTCCGCATCTCCCGTTTGAGTACTGCATGATGTCACTTCCGTCCACGTCACTTTCTCTCTCTCCTGTTCTGGCAACAACGCATCCTCCAAAACTTTCTGGAGCTTTTCTTTTAACTCTTTGACCCCCTTCCACTCCTCAACTGGCACGTCCATCAGGAACCTCAGGCCAGAGTCGATAGCCAGCAGACGGACGTCAAACTCCTCACACAGTTGTTGCACCAGCTTGGACAGCACATCCTTTTCCTCAATCCTCTCCATCACTTGTTTCAACAAACTCGTCTTCTTCTGCTGTATCCCGATATAAAATCTTTTCACCCTTTCCCGTTCTCTCGTCTTCTCCTTCCGGTGAGTGTGATACAGGGCCGCCAGTTCTGCCTCCGCCCTTCTCTTCTCCGCCTCCAGTTGCTGTTGACCTTTGACCTTCTCCGCGTGCAGTTGTTGTGATTTGACCTTTTCTGCCTCCAGTTGACGTTCGACTCTTGCCAAGTTCTCGGACCAGTTTATCTTGGCGATCACCACGTCTTTAACTGCGTCACAAATTTTTGAGAGAAACAAATGTACATTAAAGAGTGAGTTAGTGAGCGAATGAGTAAGTTTTTAGGTTTTAAAGCCAGTACATTTAAGAATAGTAATCTATTACAATATATTTACACACGTAGAATGATCTGAAAAAGTCATTTTTTCACTCAGTTCCTACCAAGTACGTTTGGGTCGCTGATGTTGTGCACCAGTGGCCTCACGAAAATTAAATCCTGGCTCAAAACTATCACCCGGGTCTTCATAACTTTCGCCTCACACTCCTACCACCTAAATGGCGGCTTCAGCAACTGTCAATAATTGCCTTCTCTCCACCACTGACACAGACGATGAACATTTCAGATCTGTGAAACAGAGCATGTAGGCAAATTGTTCTCCCCGGCAAAAGAGCTGTTAAGGAACCGCTACTCATGTCTGATTCTCGCCTTTATTCCCAAAGTGGAAGAGATCTCACGAACGTGGATTTCCCGCATGCGATAGGGAAATGTATTAAAACTGGTCTTGAAGAATCGACACAATGACAGTGACTGATCTCACAACAAAGACTATTCCACGGAGCAGGACTTTGGAAGAACCAAATTCTTTGGTGGGGCAGCCGGTGGTGTGGTGGCGAATTCGGGTAAAAAGGAAGTTAAGGTCAGAAACAGGATCTTGTGTTTGATTCGTGCTGTGACTGGAAACCAGTAACGTGTGCTAAGAAGAAGAAATGTCTGGATGATGCATTAGTATGATTAAGGTCTCTCTAACTAAAATGCCCTGAGTTAAGTATTTTTAGAAACGTGAGATGAAATTAACTGACACACATACCTGTCCGCTGTATGACGTCATCACTAATTTGCTCGACACAGACCGAGCCCGAGTCCAAGTTGATGGTGGTAGATTTGGAAGTGACCATCACACACTCTGTGGTTCCTTTTACAGCTGATGTCGCGCCATGATCTGTCACACATGAATCGTCAGGCAGTTTGAGACAATTTGTGACCTTCCACCACGAAATGAGTCTTCTTGTGCTATTTGTTCATGTTACAAGACGACTCATTTCGTGGTGGAGGGTCACATTTGGACCTGAAGGAAGATCTTGCACACGCGATGTGCACAGCAAAATCCTTTTCTCGTAAAAAAACAATATCTCAAGTATAAAAATAAAACAGGGTACCCGGCTCACAGTAGACAACAAACCAATAGCGCGTTGGAAATAATTCATAATAATGAATATTGAAACATGATCATGGTCTGCACAAATACAAGTTTAGGCTTTGCCATTCGAGCTTTGCCACGCGCCGTGTCCCAAAGCTAATTACGGAAATAAGATAATTTCATTGTCACCATCACCATGAAAAAAAAAAAGCTTTATAAAGGACATGAATGTATACCATCATCAGATATCCACACTTCCACCTCCACTGGCTCCTTCCACAGGGCCACCAGTCTGTCTGTCTCACGCCTCAGATCCTGCAGCATTTCCCTTGTGGGCAGGCTGATGTCTTCTCGCACATGACGCAGACGTTCTCTCATGGACGTCGTGTTGATGGTTGTAGGCATACGAGTGGTGTACATATGCAAGAGATGCTTTTGATCCCGCACTCTGTCTCTTCCGTTCTGTAGTTTTGCAATCAACTCATCAAGATCACTTTCTACTCGGCCATGGTCAGAGTGTTTCTCCTCAAGAAGTTTGACTTCCTGTCTTTGAAACTCTAACAATGAAGTGCTGGTCTGTGAAACATCCTCATGTCCGGGAGGTCTGGTTATGGTTGATGACGCTGATATCAGGACCTGTCGAGGATCCACTACAGTGTGACAGTCAGCTGCATGCTCTGTCCGATGATTTTCCGAGCAGTGTATGCAGTAAAAGGTTCCACAGTCCAGACAGACGTTTGTCCAGTCGGGTTTACAGCATGTCTGACAAGACGAATCACTTCGTTTGAAAATGTGATCAGCTACAATTTCCTGAAGAACAAGATCTTTACAGAACTGATCGAGCTGTTCACTGATTGTCTGCCCCTGCCCCCTAGGGATGGTGTGACCACAGGAAGAACATGTTGGGTCAGGTCCTTGCTGTTCCAGTAGCTGGCGAAGACATGGTCTACACAGGACGTGTCCACAGGGGAGGATGGTGGGGCCCACACACAGACAACGACAGCGGGGACAGTCGGTGACAGACAGTTGTCGAAATGGAGAAGCTGATGCCATCCTTCCGCAAGGTCAATTTGGACTCTCTAGACATCAACACATATTTGTATGTACGCTGAAAAATGAGGTGATGTTAACTGCATTTGGAAGACAATGCAGAGAGCAGCGAAACAATAAACAAAACGCTAAACTGAAATGTGTAAACAAAACAGATAGCCACCAACATCGCCATAAAACGCCGGGAAGGAGACGAGTCGTGCATACCCACGACATAGGAGCAGACGAAAAGGGAACACATGAGCAGACGAACTACTGTTTTCTGACTACCGTGATGAAAATTCGAAGGTTTGGCCTTCACAATGTGAACCGAGTGAAACTTGACGCTTTCACGACAGACACATCGCTGCAATACATGTGGAATGTGTTTGAATCCGCCCACGCGAACACTTTTTGCCCTCTTCGCTACGGCGGCTCACGCTTGCAGCCAGTTCCACACCGATACATGAATTCAGCGCGGCTAGATGTCTTTGAGCCCCCGTGTCATTGGGCCCCCGTGTCATTGGGCCCCCGTGTCATTGGGCCCCCGTGTCATTGGGCCCCCGTCTCTTTGGCTCCCGTCTCTTTGGGCCCCCATTTTTCAGTTACTATGTAGACGTTTCTCAAGCTAAGAAACTTTTGTGACCCTGGCAGGTATGAAATGTGCAAGCTCCAGAAAAAAGTATTTCTGCAAAAAAGGTTTTTCCGCGAAAAAAGTAAAAGCAGTTTTTTTCGCGAAAAAGCACCCGTCAGTTTTTTCGCGAACAAACAGGGCGGTGTTTTTATCACACAAAAAATGACGGCGTTTTTTCGCGAAAACCTAACTGAGTTGGCTAGTTTTTGGGTTTTTGTTTTTTTTTTCGCCAAAAAAAAAAAAAAACAGACACCAACTTCTGCAGAAAAAGTGCGACAGGTTTTTGTTTTGTTTTGTTTTTTCTTTGTTTTCGCGGAAAGATTGAAGCGGTTTTGTCGCGAAAAAAACGTATTTTTCGCGAAAATTTTTGTCTGTTGCGACTGAATTTTGTCTGCTTTCGCCAATCATAGAACTGACCCACGTTTGAACTTCAGGCACGATCACGTGCAAAAGTCCGAATAAGTCAGTAAAACTATTCTTAGAGCGGCATAGGCTAGATCCCCGATCGCGCACGAGTACCGGCGCCCAGACTGCCTTCTTGATTTTAAACGCGGGTCAGTTCGACTCCTGCTATTTTCTTCCTGTTTTGCATTAATAATGGACCATGCACTCAAAATTCATCCTTCTGGAGCTTGCACATTTCATACCTGCCAGGTTCACAAAAGTTTCTTAGCTTGAAAAACGTCTACATGGTAACTGAAAATGGGGGCCCAAAGAGACGGGGGCCCAAAGAGACGGGGGCCCAGTGACACCGGGGCCCAATGACACGGGGGCCCAATGACATGGGGGCTCAAAGACATCATCCCGTTTTCTTACTAGTGTGGGGGCCCAATGACATGGGGGCCCAATGACATGGGGGCCCAATGACACGGGGGCCCAATGACACGGGGGCCCAATGACACGGGGGCTCAAAGACAAAACCCCTTCAGCGCAAGAATATCGCCACGCAGATAGTAAACTTTGAAATTATTCTTTCATGGTTGAGTTTACTGTGTTAGCAATTCGTTTCAACAGTGTCCTCTTTACATTTAATGCTATTCGTCAAACTCGTAAAACAAGACAGCACACAGTGGTTTTGAACGGAACTACTTCTTTTCGCATTGATCACATCTGCATCAGCCGGAAGTTCAGGAGATCGTGGCGGGATGTGCGCGTGATGAGGGGTGCCGATGTATCATCAGACCACCACCTTCTTGCAACAACATTGAGACTTCGGCTTAAGAGGCACACCGACGCCAACAGCACACGGACCAGGTACAACATTGGACTTCTCAGGAACACAGACACACAAGCAGCATTCCGGATCAGCCTTTCCAACAGGTTCCAGCCACTGCAAGACCTGATAGAAGACAGTGGAATGGACATCGAGACACAGTGGGAACACAGCAAGAAACTCTGGCACGACACATGCGAAGAGGTCCTTGGCAAGAGAAAGACCCAACATAAGGAATGGATCTCTGCTGATACCATCCAGAAGCTGGAAGTTAGGAAAGAGAAGAAAACTGCACTGAACACGAGCCGAACAAGAAGAGCTAAGGCAAAGGCACAAGAGGAATACACAGCAGCTGACAGAGAAGTGAAGAGGAGCACCAGGAAGGACAAGAGGGACTACATCGACAACCTGGCCAGTCAAGCAGAGGAAGCAGCCCGACAAGGGAATCTAAAAGACCTGTACCAGGTGACCAAGAAGCTCGCGGGCAAATTTCAGCAGACAGACAAACCAGTGAAGGACAAGAATGGGCACCCACTGACAACAACTGAGGAACAGCTGAAGCGATGGACAGAACACTTCAGGGAGCTGTTAAATCGCCCCATCCCTGAAACACCACCAGACATCCCACCAGCTGAGACAGAACTACCCATCAACTGCGACAAGCCCTCTAAGGCGGAGATCAGGAAAGCCATCATGACACTGAGAAATGGGAAAGCTGCAGGGCCGGACGAGATACCAGCAGAAGCCATTAAAGCAGACACAGAGACAGCCGTCAACATGCTGCACAGCCTGTTCAGCAAGATCTGGGAGAAGGAAGAGGTGCCAGCCCAGTGGAAAGAAGGGATCGTCATCAAGCTGCCAAAGAAAGGGGACCTCAGGGACTGCAGCAACTACCGAGGGATCATGCTCCTGTCAGTGCCAGGCAAGGTTCTCAACAGAATTCTACTGGAGAGGATGAGAGAGGCAGTCGACCCCATGCTCCGAGACCAGCAGGCAGGCTTTCGCAGGAACAGGTCCTGCGCTGACCAGATTGCCAGCCTACGCATCATTGTGGAGCAGTCACTGGAGTGGAACTCCCCCCTCTACATCAACTTCATAGACTATGAGAAGGCCTTCGACAGTGTAGACAGAGAGGCGCTGTGGAAGCTGCTAAGGCACTATGGAGTTCCCGGGAAGATCATCTCCCTGACCCAGTGCACCTACCAAGACATGAGCTGCAGGATTGCCCATGCCGGCCAGTTGTCAGAAAGCTTCGAGGTGAAGACCGGAGTCCGCCAGGGATGCCTGTTGTCCCCGTTTCTCTTCCTCCTGGTCATCGACTGGATCATGAAGACCACTACAGCAGGCAGGAAAAACGGGATACAGTGGACACTCTGGACGCAGCTGGATGACCTCGACTTCGCGGACGACCTGGCGCTCCTGTCTCACAGCCACAGCCAGATGCAGGACAAGACTACGTGCCTGGAAGCCACATCAGCCGGAACAGGGCTGAAGATCAACAGGAAGAAAACCGAGCTGATGAAGATCAACACCACTGCCAACACACCAGTCACAGTCGGTGGAGAGCCCATCAGGGAGGTGGAGTCTTTTGTCTACCTGGGGAGTGTGGTTGATGGACAGGGAGGCACAGACCGAGACGTCACAGCCAGAATCGGCAAGGCAAGGGCAGCAATGGTCATGCTGAAGAACGTCTGGGCATCCAAAGTTGTCAGCATAAGAACCAAACTTCGCATCTTCAACTCCAACGTGAAGTCAGTTCTGCTCTACGGATGCGAAACATGGAGGACAACGAAGACGATGCAGCAGAAGATCCAGACATTTCTCAACACCTGTCTGAGGCGCATCTTCAACATCCGATGGCCAGAGAAGATCCGGAATGAAGAGCTGTGGGAGCGAGCGGGGCAGGAACCAGTGGCCAAGCAGATCCTGCGGAGGAAGTGGGGCTGGATTGGACACACCCTCAGGAAGCCAGCATCCAGCACCACACGCCAAGCCCTGACATGGAACCCGCAGGGGAAAAGGAAGAGAGGCCGGCCTCGCAACAGCTGGAGGCGGGACACTGAGGCAGAGCTATGTAAGCAGGGGACCAACTGGACTGGAGTGGCAAGACTAGCCCAGAACAGAGTGCGATGGCGAAGGGTTGTCGATGGCCTATGCTCCACGTGGAGCCAAGGGCCTAAGTAAGTAGTAAGTAAGTACTTCTTTTCGCGGTGTCTGTGGGAATGGTCTCTGTCAAAAAGGTCTGTCAAAAATGAGCACTTGAATCACTTAATTGGATTTTTCAAGAGAAATGGAAATGCTCGTGGTATAAACAGCTTACATGATTAGCTCTCATGGTTTACGGCGAAAGACTAACCCCTCAATGGTTCGATTGTTTGCGTAGCTACCTCGCCGGAGGTCAAAATGACCCTCTGAATTTGACAGAGATGGTCATAGTGACCCTCAGTTTTGAAAACTGTAAGGGACACTGAAAATGTTCCCCGCTCTACTGAATGTACGCTGTCACTAGTTAAAGGGGCCTAGAAACGCGCCAACATGGATATGCAGACGCCAGGGTATGTAAAAGATGACAAATAACTGTTCGCCATGTGGTAGACTCGAATGAAGTGATTTGCTGAGAGAGAAGCACATCAGTAAAATTTAATGCCACACTAAAGCAAGACATGCCCGTGCCGTTGCAGAGAGACTGAATAGTAGTCTCATTAACCCTCCCAGGTTTGGGATGCATCATCTGGTCAGTAAGGGGAGCGGTGGGGGGGGGGGGGTAAAAACAAGTCTTTTCGCCAACAGAAAACAGACCACCATTATCACTATCCAACAACAGAAAGCAGACTACCATCATCACTAGACAACACACAAAAAAGACCACCATCATCACTAAACAACAACAGAAAACAGACCACCATTATCACTAAACAACAACAGAAAACAGACCACCATCATCACTAAACAACAACAGAAAACAGACCACCATTATCACTAAACAACAACAGAAAACAGACCACCATTATCACTAAACAACAACAGAAAACAGACCACCACTATCACTAACCAACAACAGAAAACAGACCACCACTATCACTAACCAACAACAGAAAACAGACCACCACTATCACTAACCAACAACAGAAAACAGACCACCATTATAACTAACCAACAACAGAAAACAGACCACCATTATCACTAAACAACAACAGAAAATCCAACAACAGAAAGCAGACTACCATCATCACTAGACAACACACAAAAAAAGACCACCATCATCACTAAACAACAACAGAAAACAGACCACCATTATCACTAAACAACAACAGAAAACAGACCACCATTATCACTAAACAACAACAGAAAACAGACCACCACTATCACTAACCAACAACAGAAAACAGACCACCACTATCATTAACCAACAACAGAAAACAGACCACCATTATCACTAAACAACAACAGAAAACAGACCACCATTATAACTAACCAACAACAGAAAACAGACCACCATCATCACTAACCAACAACAGAAAACAGACCACCATTATCACTAAACAACAACAGAAAACAGACCACCATCATCACTAAACAACAACAGAAAACAGACCACCATCATCACTAAACAACAACAGAAAACAGACCACCACTATCACTAACCAACAACAGAAAACAGACCACCACTATCACTAACCAACAACAGAAAACAGACCACCACTATCACTAACCAACAACAGAAAACAGACCACCATTATCACTAAACAACAACAGAAAACAGACCACCATTATAACTAACCAACAACAGAAAACAGACCACCATCATCACTAACCAACAACAGAAAACAGACCACCATTATCACTAAACAACAACAGAAAACAGACCACCATTATAACTAACCAACAACAGAAAACAGACCACCATCATCACTAACCAACAACAGAAAACAGACCACCATTATCACTAAACAACAACAGAAAACAGACCACCATTATAACTAACCAACAACAGAAAACAGACCACCATCATCACTAACCAACAACAGAAAACAGACCACCATCATCACTAACCAACAACAGAAAACAGACCACCATTATCACTAAACAACAACAGAAAACAGACCACCATCATCACTAAACAACAACAGAAAACAGACCACCATCATCACTAAACAACAACAGAAAACAGACCACCACTATCACTAACCAACAACAGAAAACAGACCACCACTATCACTAACCAACAACAGAAAACAGACCACCACTATCACTAACCAACAACAGAAAACAGACCACCATTATCACTAAACAACAACAGAAAACAGACCACCATTATAACTAACCAACAACAGAAAACAGACCACCATCATCACTAACCAACAACAGAAAACAGACCACCATTATCACTAAACAACAACAGAAAACCGACCACCATCATCACTAAACAACAACAGAAAACAGACCACCATCATCACTAAACAACAACAGAAAACAGACCACCACTATCACTAACCAACAACAGAAAACAGACCACCACTATCACTAACCAACAACAGAAAACAGACCACCACTATCACTAACCAACAACAGAAAACAGACCACCACTATCACTAACCAACAACAAAAAACAGACCACCGTTTTCACCAACCAACAACAGAAAACTGACCACCATTATCACTAACCAACAACAGAAAACAGACCACCACTATCACTAACCAACAACAGAAAACAGACCACCGTTTTCACCAACCAACAACAGAAAACTGACCACCATCATCACTAACCAACAACAGAAAACAGACCACCATTATCACTAACCAACAACAGAAAACAGACCACCACTATCACTAACCAACAACAGAAAACAGACCACCATCATCACTAAACAACAACAGAAAACAGACCACCATCATCACTAAACAACAACAGAAAACAGACCACCACTATCACTAACCAACAACAGAAAACAGACCACCACTATCACTAACCAACAACAGAAAACAGACCACCACTATCACTAACCAACAACAGAAAACAGACCACCACTATCACTAACCAACAACAGAAAACAGACCACCGTTTTCACCAACCAACAACAGAAAACTGACCACCATTATCACTAACCAACAACAGAAAACAGACCACCGTTTTCACTAACCAACAACAGAAAACTGACCACCATTATCACTAACCAACAACAGTAAACAGACCGTCATAATCACTTAACAAAACAGATAATTAAAGTCTACCATTATCACTAAACAGCAACAGAAAACCGTCTACTATCATCACTAAACAACAGAAAACAGACCACCATTATTACTAAACAACAACAGCAGCAAAAACAACAACAATAACAACAACAACAACTAAATAACAACTGAACCAACATACTTGAAGCCATTGAAGTCTCCCCCTGTCAGATCCAGAAGACAGTGACAATCCCTGCTGAGTGCGGCCGCACAAGAGGACGGAGCGATATATAGCAAGTCTTCTGGTTCAGTCGTCAATGTAAACAATATTTCTAACCGACGGCAGGGGACACTTTACGTCCATGCGCCGTGGATCTTACTTTGGACAGAGCACAACAGCAGCAATTTGATCTCGCTCTTTTGTTATGTATTGTGAGCTGGTGTTGTAGTCTGTACATGACGCTACAGACGCAAATAGCCTACCTCACGCTGACGACTTTAGTATTAAATTAACTACATTAAAACATTGGCATTTTCATGGCTTCACCTACTGCAGGCAGATTGTGTACTTTGCCAGCTTCGCTGTCTGAGGTCAGCTCAGTAACATGGGTACTAAACTTGTAACATTCATTTGCAATTGAGCAAAACAACAGCTACCAACGTGTAGAGGCTTTCTGTTCGTCACGCATTGTCGGTTTTATTTTGTTGTTTGTTTGTTTGTTGTTGTTGTTTTAGGGGGGGGGCGGGGGAGAGGGAGGAGGGAGGAGGAGAAAGAGACTTCACGACGACCGGCCTGATAAACGATAAACTGTGTGCACAACGTACAGAATGCTTTACCCTGCACCTACCCGGACGGTTATTGTGCTAAATTTAAATCCTGTTTAGTTAATCCTACAATCTCTTGGTGCACAACAATAACAACCGGGTAAGATTACGTTAGTGGTGTGCGTGGTGCGTGACAATAAAGAGGAAAGAACATAGCGCGAGTTTACTGATGCATAACTACTGCTGTCGTCGTTGTCAGTTGTAAAAAGAGTGTACCGCTTGACTCGTGTTGACAGACATTCAAAGCCGGGTCATCTGCTAGTAATTGATTAACTGCAGCTCCCTTTGTTCACCCCAACTTCTGCGTGGCAGTCATTTCAACAGAAATTAGAGTGCAGTCATGCAGACGTATTTGCCACAAAGATTCTCACTGATGGAACTGTGTATCGTATAGATCACGGCACCCACTCCTACACAGCCCTACAAGTCTCACAGTCATAGTACATGTAGCTAACTGCATCCACATCAGTACATTGATCCCTCTGAATACCGCTGCATTGGTATAGTTCGCCCCCTTGTGACACTCGCACCTGTTGTAAATACATTACGACCGTCTAAACAACATTGCGATGGCACCATTACCACCAGTTAACCCGGCCCAACCCTAAACCTCAACCTAACCTTAACCCTAAACCTAACCCTAAACCGATCTAAGCAGGAAAACTCTACTAAATGAGCGTGGGTTGGTATAGTTCGCGCATTACGGCCCAGGGGTGTGAACTACACTGAGCCTCAATAATAATAATAACAATCTAACATATTTATATATCTAAACTAATAAGAGTCTGCAACACATACTGACATAACACACACACACACACACACACACACACACACACACACACACACACACACATGCCTAGCTGCCCTTTCACCTGCAACAGGTTCTCAGAATGAGTCAAATCTGTGGTGAATCTAGTTGTAGGACAGTCTGAACAAGAAGGTTTTCAATCTGGCTTTGAAATCAAGCAAATCGGATGCATTACAAATGTACTGGGGAACAGAATACCTCTTTGATGTATACCTACTGGTCTAGCTGTTTCACCGAGTTCTAGAAAATTCATGACGAAAGACGGGTCTGTCTGCACCGTCTCCAGACGGAGATTAGTACTAATAATAATGATAATGTATCGTTATAGGGTAAAGTAGCCGTCTATTGCCTCAGTGTTAGTCCCCGAACACGCATGGGTAGCCGTGACTAACTGGCCACCAGCGTTTAAGACGACGTAAATGTGCAGATGTCAGCGTAGAAATGCCGGAAGAGAGTCTTTTGAATAAATGGCAAACTGTACTGGGCTGTTTTGTTGGTGTCAAGCACCACACCACTTAGACACCAGCACAGTGACAGCATCTCAAAGGCTGGAGCGTACACAATGACGCGGCTAACACACCGAGCGGAAGTGTTGACGATATGAGTAAGAGAATTTGAATTTTCGACCGCTCGCGCAGAGTATAACCAACATTGGAGTGCATTACGAGCTCTACTAGTCATTAAAGGCGATTGTACAGGCGCACGAAAAAGCGAACTTTCAAAACATAATAAGGTAGTTTCTTTGAAGCCTGGTGAGTAACTACGGACACAACACGGTTACCGTTAGACTTACGCCGCTCTATTTGAGTTCTTGCATGTCACTCAGCTCGCCAGTAGTGGGCAGACCAAGATATTTCTTAACTCTCTCCATGCTAAGGTGCCCATTTGTGGACCTCACGTTCACAATGCTTGGCTGCAGAGGTCCGATTTATGGAATCGATCGCCAACGTTCTATTTTTATTCCCAGTAAAGTGCGGAATTAAATACAGCTCTGTTAAAACTGGTTTGTACCCGTCAAAGGGAAGTAACCATCTTGAAAAAAAGCCACTCTCATCATAGACTCCAGAGTGCAGTCCCTTTTCGGCGGGGCGTGAAAATGTGACTGCTTACACCCAGCGCCATTTTCAAAAATGGCGAATTTTTTTTTAGAAAAGCAGAGACTTGTGTGTCATATGATTCGATTTGAAACGACGTCTTGAATATCCGACCACTTTTGGTTTGGGCAAAATCTTTGCCAGCGGACAATTATTGTTGCGCTTTGATGGCACTGTTTACGTGGTACACTGATCCAACAGGATGTGAGCAAACGGCACTCTGACAGGCAAGGGTGTTGCACTCTACAGGCAAGTATTATTGCACGGTGCAGACGATCACGTACCTGCCTTGTGGTGGAATAAGAGACGATTACAAAAGCATACACACCCGTGCTCTAAGACTGAATGTAATAATAGATCTGTCCATTCAGACAGAGACATGTTATGTATGTATCTGATTCAGAAACACGCGTACTTTCGCTATGAAGACAGCCTGCCATCACTTGCGCCATTGAGGATCCCTCTGGGTTCAAAGCTGGTCAAGGATGACATAGTGCGCGACCTTGTGTTTGAGAGCACCGAGACAATTTAGGCCCGTCACGGTAGCGCAGTGAGCGCCGTTTCCCCACCGTGCACAGAGGTACTTTCCACTGAAAGACTCTGTGCCCCAGAGAGTGCTCTCATCATACAGAGAGTTAACTTTCTTTAGACAGCGCCTGTCAGAAACAAAGTGTATATTGTCAATTCCTGGTGTAGTGTTTTGCCCTTTGATGTATAGGTTTCTTCTCGAAATACACTGAATAATGTTTTGTTTGATTGGATTGTTGTTGTTGTTCTTCTTCTCTTTGTTTGTTCTTGTGTTTGTTGGAGTCAGTTTTTTTTATAATTTCTTTTAGATGGAGTGTGGGGGAGGGGGGTGGGGGTAGGATGTGTTGTGTTTGTATAGTGAAGCTTGTGATGTTGAGTCAGGCATGTATTCGTGAAGTCAGCCCTGTCAAAAATAATAATGTACCCGTCATGTTCAAATTCAAAAATACTTTATTGTCCGTTAGATAACATGTACAAAATAAAAATTCGTTTTCGGACTGACAGCTCGAGTGAAAAATTAAAATTCTAATCCAATAAAAACAACATAAAACTGGTTTGGCATGTGCAAGAACTTAACAAAATCATCACAGTTCATATAATAGCATGCAGTAAATCACTTATCCTCCCCCCACCCCTCTTTCTCTCTCCAACCCCCCCCCCCCCCCCATCTCTCGCTTCCTCTTCCCCCTCCCCCCCCCCCCCCGGAAAAAAACAGCGTGCAGTAAATCACTTATCCTCCCCCACCCCTCTCTCTCTCTCTCTCTCCATCCCCCCCCCTCTGTCTCTCGCTCCGTCCCCCCCCCCCTGTCTCTCTCCACCCCACCCCAAACCCCACCCCTCAATTGCAATCAGACCTGATAAATAATAACGTTCAGTTTAACAATACATCACATCTTTCACAAAAGTCCATTGATACAAGCACAGTCCTGAGCACAATACAAGCATCGCAGGTCACCACAGCGTTCCATGTAACTGATTAGGGGAGTTCAATAAAAGGCCAGCCGAGTTTAAAACATTTACAGCTGATGGGACGAAGGATTTCTTGCAGACATTGCTCACTACAATCTGTGTTGTTACTTGCTCTTCTCTCTCAAGACTTCAGTGGTTTGGCAAACGGTGGGCTGCTGAAGGGTGTCCAAAATAACAAACGCAAAAACAAACGAACAAAACAACTTCAGATCAGAACTGATCGCATTTTGAAATAGAGAAGCACACCAGGATTATTTACAAATCGTAAACGAACATTGTTCTTGAGAAGTTCTTAAGATGTCAAAGCGCGAAAGTGTACTGTCATGTGTTATGCCTCTGGTATGTACCTGTATCATATTGTTGAGGGGTTTTTTTTTGTTTTGTTTTGTTTTTTCGTTATTTTTTTTCTTAGTTTTTGTATAAAATGGCATGACATGACATGACACGACACGACATGAAGTGACACAGAGAAAGGAGGTTTTATATGTACAGCGTATGACCGGGTTTTCGATATACAGCCATTAGAGGGCAAAAGCATCATCACCATAGGCACAAAGAAGAATAAAGCCCTTTTTTCCGTTTATTATTTACGTCCGATGGAACACGCAAAATAAAACCGATAATTACTAGATCGTCATTGAAACAGACATTTCTCCAAGACTAACATTTTCCTGTTTTTCAATAGTAACTCTTCATAAACATCAAAATATAAAATACATTCAAAGACAATAACAACAACAATGTAACTGTGCGTTCCCTCAGGGTCACGTGTTGCTCAACAAGAAATGATATATCATTTAATTGGAATAACTGGACCTTATAGAGCAGATCAGAATGACTGCCAATAGCCTTGTCATGTACTTGGCGTTATCAACACCTGTGACCTACAAACCTGGCTTGCATCGTGTACGTAGGATTATTATAGTTGACGATACACAGGTGATATCAAATGTAGATTAAAAAGAAAGTTTGATTTTTTTTTTCAAACTAATTATTCCTCAGGGCATTTGAAATAGAAAATACAATCTAGACTCGTTGAATGCGACAGTTTTGAATGACAGTTCATTCCGGACCATGCTAGTCCATTCCGTGTCGTATGTTTCGGTCTTGTTGTTGTTGTTGTGGGCATTCCTGGGCGGAACACTCAAAGGTCATCATCATCCCCATGGATGACAGGATAACGTGTGTGAAGTGTTTTAAATTGCCTTGCCACATGGGCAGCCACACCAAAGACCCTACATTACTAAGACGGGCGACTCGCGGTATTAGTGCGATATTGACAAGAGAGTTGCGTCCCTTTGATCCCGCGAGCTTTTCGATCGCTTTTAATGCCTAGTGTCCTCATATGAGGACGCTGACGTTTTACACATTTATTTCACAGAGGGTAAAGCTGAGAGAAACACATTCATATTGTGTGGTTCCATGGTCACTATCGTTATATTGTCATAGTGAATTCAGGTGATTTCCCCCGTGCAGTTTTTTACAGCAGCCATATTTGATCCTCCATGTACTTTGCTGATTCAGCAAAATGTTGAAACCAAAAAAGTAAGCAGATATCTTTTTAACTGTAGACTTTTTTAATAGCAATATTTAAGTGAAGATGAAGGTAGATGTGTAATTAGAAAACGTGTCCTTCAGTTTTTCTCTGTGTTTGATATTTAAGCGTTGATGAAGGGTTAAAGTGCTGTCCTCATATGAGGATGCTAGGCACTAGAGGGTACAGGTTTTCATAGTCACTGAGCAAACTGTTTTGATTTATTTGTTTGCAGATACAGATATATATCACATTGTGTTTGTGAATGTGCAGCGAGCTTAAAACAAATAACACTGTAAGAAATAAAACATTTCAGACAAAGTTTGCACGGCGTTTGCTCATTTTGTTCATGTTGAGAACCTGTACCCATTTGTGCCTAGTGTCCTCACATGAGGACAGTCCATATATGGTGTCTAAATCTCAACATACGCTAAAATGGTCAAAATCAGGGGTAGATATGGAATACAAATGGTATTTGCCACTATGTGTCACATTTTGAATCAAAACAAAAATTCAGGTATTAATGGGCTAACTACAACAAGAAGGGGCACAGCGATTTTTGTGGCGCACTTGGATGCACCAACTCAAGAAAAAAGTGCCCTGGAAAATCTTTCTTCAGATTCCCAAAGAATGAGCAACGGTAAGTTGCAGATTTTGTGTGAATCTGATGTAGATTTGTATGCTTTTGCGACCAGCTAATCAAGTCTTGAAGGGACTGACGCTTGCATCGCCATTTGTAATTTTGACTCTCAGTAAGTTCACGGGTCATTATAACCCAGTATTCATCTGAAAATGAATTAAAAATAAAGTAAATAATGCAATTGTCACAACAGATGCAAAGAGTGGATTCAAAGGACTCGGAGGCAGGAACTCCTACCACTGACAGCAGCCGAGGTCCGGAGCTCTGGTGTTTGTCTTTGTGCCGACCACTTTGAGCCCTCCCAGTTCAACCGGCCAGCAGAGAGGAACCGCCTGATTTGGAACGCAATTCCTACCGTGTTCCCATCGGTCCCAAATCCGCCACCAAGAATCGATTCCTTGAGGAAACCGCCTGCAGTCAGACGTGGCCCCCCAAAGAAAAAGCCCAGGATTTCTGGTTAGTCTCCATTGAGAATTTCATTATTTACACACTAGTTTCAGTGTGACACTTTAGGATCATGAATGAAACGTTTCTTCCGAACTCCTTGCTGAAAAAAAAATGTAAAACAAGGTACATTTGTTCCCGGCTTGGAGGCTGACATCGCGCCCCCCCCCCCCCCATTTTCCCCACCCTTGTAACTTTATTTTCCTTTCAGTCTTAATCTTGAAGTCATGAAAAGTGTTCAGCACAACCGCTCTAAGTTATGCCCTGACATCCATTTCTCTTTTTTTTCCCACAGAACAACCGACTGCTGTAGATGTGACTGATGCAGGTGCCCATGCAGAGACTGTGGTCGAGTCTGATAATGCCACAAAAGGTATGCCCTGCATATTAAGATCATAGACAGGCCATTCAGATTTATATTACAATCAAAAACATGTATACATATATACATGTATGTATATATATACATGTATTACTACATTCTATGGCACCATCTAGCAATTATAGTGGTGAATGTGCAGATTTATTTCCAAAGAAATTAGGAATGAGGTTGTCATACCCCAAAAATTTCTATCCTTTTTAGCACCTAGAAAGTAAACATGTTATCTATCCAGACCATATGCGAATACATGTTGCTTTTTTTTCAGGACGGTCGACTTCTGCCACATCTGAACCTTTAGCTGCTGCATCTTCCTGTAACTATGATGCACCCCCGGTTTCTACAACCTCTTCTCCAACAAAGCAGAAACTACTGAGGGCCAGGAACAAGATAAACAGACTGAAGAAGAAAATTAAAGAACTAAAGAAAAACAGTCAGAGGAAACGTAAATTTACCCTTGTAGAAAGAAACAAAAATGTTCTGAAAGAACTGTCACATTTTCTATCTGGACCCATACTTCATTTGGTGACAACTCAAATAAATCACATAAATTTGTAGAGAAATGGTTGCCCTACTTATATAGTTAACTGAGACAAGTACTACAACATACTTCCCCACACCTTTACCTGTACCAAAGTACCGTGCACTGGAGGAGGTATAACTGTACTCCCCCGATAAAAACACCATCTCCTTTTCACTAGTCTTATCAATAATCATGGATATATACAATAATTATGTGTGTGTGCGTGAGTCGGGGGAATGGGCATTACCGATAGAACTTGAACTGAAAGGGGAAATAACCACTCTTGGAACATATATAGCAATCCAACAGGGTTGTCTCCCCTATAAAGTTATCACAGAGAATATAATCTTACATGTAAGAACCATGTGTATTGTGTTCAAAATTACATGTGTGCCAAGATATCCTTGTAACCGGACACTGCCCATGACAGAGTGTGCGTGAATATGTGTATCTATGTACACTGTTTTGTGATTTTTTTATTTTTTTATTTTTCTGTGTGTGTGGGGTTTTTTTTGTTTTTTGGTGTGTTTTTTTTTTGTCAACACATATTCTATTTGATATACACGTGTATATGTTATGTAAATGTATTGTCTTGACATGTTAAAAAAACCGACAAAAACAGAATTAAAAAAAAAAGAAAAAAAAGATAAGCTCTTCACTTACAGATCTCATTTGAATGACCTTGACCCAAGGTCAAGGTCATAGAAGCTGTCCTGGGAAAACTGTTATATTGCCATTTGCTGTTTTCTTAGGAACTATGAACACAAGAGACACCTTACTTCAGGATAGCTAGTGATAAGAGCTTTACAAACATACTCTTTTGAATGACCTTGACCCATCTCACAAGTGACCCAAGGAAGCTTTGCTCCTCTAGTTCAACATTTTCAAATTAATTTAGTTGTAGTTGCTGTTGTTTTCAGTGTCGTTCAAATTGAATATCGAATATTCACGTAAATCGGAGTATGTAAGGGCAGTTTTATTGTTTTTGGTTGTCGTTGTTGTTGACCTCGGCTTTTTGAGGTCATAACCGTGGGCCATAGCCCGCCATAACAGAGTAACTATACAATTTATGCCACGACACAGCAAGCCGTGAGTCGGTGACACACACAGCGAATGGCTTGACGCGAGGTCCGTCCCCGTGTTGAGAACCCTCCAGCAGTCGCCGCCACCGTCCGTCAGCCGACATCACCAGAACACACTCACTGTAGCTACAGGCGATGTAGACGTTACCGGACGGATCAGCGCACACTTGGCGTGGACCCTTCATGTCAGGGTGAGTGAGTCTGGCAACAACACGGCCTGCAGCCAGCTCTACACGGAACACGGTGTGACATTCATAGTCCGACACAAGCAGGTCGCCACCCACAGTATTCAAGTATAGCGGGCTTTTCAGATCCCGCAGCGTGTTGCTATGTAACACCGTGTGTATGATTTTACCTTCATTTGTAATCACATCCACACTGGCCGGACCGCCAATACAACTGACGATGAGTGTGTCGTCCGTGGTCCCTTCACTCACCCCCCAGTACTGTCTGGCGGTCTGTACCCGCGACACGACGGTCGGGTGGCCGCTGACGTCAAGTCGGTAAAGACGCTTGTTCCATGATGTGACGGCCACACGACCGTCGTGAAGCAGGGCCAGTCCCCATGGTTTGTCATCAAGAGTAACACTGAGGACGGTGCGCGGGTTTGTCATGTCAGTAACCTTCACCATCTTGTTGTGCAAGTCAGTCATAACAAGTCGCTGTCCGTCCTGTGTAGCCACGATAGACGTGATGAAGGGACCTCTACTGTCAGTGTCACCAGCAGAGTCAGGTTTGAACAGAAACACACGGTGTGGGGTGGCCGCCATCGGGTCAAAACTCACTCCACCTGTAACACACACGGTGTTTGTTATACTCAGAGTACGTATTACCTTGTCACGCGCTGGTCATTTTTTTCAGGGAGGGTGCGTGTGCTCTGTTTAACAAAAAGCTCTCTCTCTCTCTCTCTCTCTCTCTCTCTCTCTGTTACACACAAACAATGGTACCTGCTGTTACTATCTGCCGGCTTGTATTTCCAGTAGCGTATGTTTCTTTTTGTGTCTGAAAAAATAAAAGAAATGGTAAATTAGCAGTACTTATATTATTTCTTCAATAGCTACTGCTCTACGAGACTGTAACACGGACACCAATAACTGTGCATGTTCTATATTTAGAAGCCGCTCGTATCGTATAGTAATGGAAGCAAAGTCTCTCTCTCTCTCTCTCTCTCTCTCTCTCTCTGCTAATACCACAATACTCATTATTCTTATTCTTATTATTTATTTGCTACTGCCCGTGACACGGAAATACACACACACACACACACACACACACACACACACACACACACACACACACACACACACACACACACACACACCTGAAAGTCTGTAGTCACGTGTGTAGATGGTGGCTGGCCGAGTCTCAGTTCCGCACCTCCCGCTTCAGTACTGCATGTCACTTCCGTTGACGTCATTTCCTTTCCCTGCTGTTTTTGCAACCTCGTATCGTTCGCACTACCAGTGGTACTTTCTGTTACTGTTTGCTGGTGTTCATTTCCACAAGCGTCTGCTTCTTTTGGTGTCTGCCATAAAACTGGCAATATAAATTAGCAGTTATTCCCCATCAAGCTGTGGGATATATACCGACGAGTATTTTGATCCAAGACGCAAATCAACCCTGAGCTTTAGCGAAGGTTTGATTGCGTCTTGGATCAAAATACGAGTCGGTATCCCACAGCTTGATGGGGTGTAGGCCTATATGCTTTATCATCCTATTTTTTGGGCCAGTTTATGTTATATTTTGAACGTTTATCCTAGTAAAAACTGACAGTCGACAGAGGCTGCACACAGCAGACGAACGAGTTTGTACGTCGGCAGAGCACGACGCCGACAGAATAAAGTGCGCCTTTTTATGCTGGCAAGACGGTGTCAATTCACTCATGAACTCAAATCCAAACAAAACCACACGTTTTAAACTTCAACCTAAGACGCAAACAAACATGCTGACGCTTTCAAGGAAATGTAGTTTGGCGAGGTGAATGCGAAACGGATCAAAAACAGCTCAGTCTGTTCCACAGACGTAAAGAGCTAGACGCACCGCTGCACGCTGCCACCGCTGCTTGCGAGTGTCGCTATCGCGGCCATCTTACTAATACCAGAACTCAGAGGCTCGTTCGAAATACAAAGTTCTTCAGAAAGACGTCATCAGAAATGTGAGGTAAGATAAAGCGGACCAATGCTATGCGCGCTATGTAAACAGCTGATAGCGTCTGGCCAATGCTATGCGCGCTATGTAAACAGCTGGCACTTCCAGGTACTAGCAACATGGCGCGCGGCGGCTTCACTTTTCCGGCACCGCGGTGCGTCTATCTCTTTACGTCTGTGGTCTGTTCACGCTTTGCACGATTAGGGCGCGTTCAAGCGGGGGTCTCCCTGTCGCCATTCTTCACGAAATCTGAATCTTTGTGAGTGTTTATTCTAATATTTGTAGTACATGTACACCGATTAAAGTGACCTTGCCCCCAGCAGCTACATTTTATAACTGCATGCATGACTCAAACGATTCAAGAGACTTCTGTTCAATCGGAGATCTGTCTAGATCACGAATCCGCTGCCATTCTTTGCGCCGATAGCACACGGCCAAATCAGTAAACAGCATACATGTCGGTGAGACGCCAGCGTCGATTGAACTTTTTGAGAACGACTTTTGATAAGTGTTGGTTAAACCTGTCCGAAATTTGAGTAAGGATTGCTTGCTAGGTACAGGCTACTGTTGTTTTTTTTTGTTTTTTTTTTTCGCGAAACAGCGGCAATTTCCTTTCATCGCGAAAACATTTGATAGCGATTTTTTCGCGTAAAAAGTTTTTCTTCAGAAAAATGGACATTTTCGCGAAAAAAAAGTTTTTTTCGCGAAAAAAAAAAGAAGTTTTTTCGCGAAAAAACTGACAAACAAGTTTCCGCGAAAAAAGTCAGTTTTTCTGCAGCGGTTTTGTCGCGGGAAAAAAACGGATTTTTCGCGAAAAGACTGAATTTCGTCTGCTTTTGCCAATCATAACATTGGCGAAAGCAGACAAAAATGCAGTTTTTTCGCAACAAAGCAGTTTTTCGCGAAAAAGTCGATTTTGTCGTATAAAAACGGCACTTTTTCGCGATTTTCTTTCTCGCGAATTCCCTTTTATCGCGAAAATATTTGATAGCGATTTTTTCCCGTAAAAAGTTTTTCTTCAGAAAAATGGACTTTTTCGCGGGAAATAAATTTTTTCGCGAAAAAAGGGTGTTTTTTTCGCAAAAAAAAGTTTTCCGAGGAAAAAAGTCAGTTTTCCGAGAAAAAAAGTCAGTTTTTTTCTGCAGAAAAGGTTTTTCCGCGAAAAAAGTAAAAGCAGTTTTGTGGGGTTTTTTTTATTTTTTTCGCGAAAAAGCACCCGCCAGTTTTTTCGCGAAAGAACAGGGCGGGGGTTTTTTTCGCGAAAAAACTGACGGCGTTTTTTCGCGAAAACCTGACTGAGTGGGTTAGTTTTTTTTCGCCAAAAAACCAACTTTCTGCAGAAAAAGTGCATACCATTTTTTCGCGAAAAAAAAGTTTGTTTTTTTTCGCGGAAAGATTGATGGTTTTTTTGTTGTTGTT